>JAQISU010000230.1:1510000-1797500 GCA_029339505.1 Unio delphinus | reverse complement strand
ACCCAGAAAGGCGTGCTTCCAGCTTGTTCTTCTTTGTTTGTTACATTTCGTGGCGTGGTTGACATTACGATAATTGTAGAGGAATCTAGAGTATGCGTAGACGATTTCTCAGCCACAACAACTGGAGTAAAAGATGGCGTTGTATCTGGTACAATCGAATGCCAATTGGTAAGAGTAGAAGCGGTATTATTTGGATTAACTTGTGTTGTAATCGTTGTTCCATTTGTCATAACAATCGATGGTCTTGTTGAAGTTTCGTTAGTTACTGATGTTGAACGTGATGTTATTGTAGTTATTGGCAGCGTAGTATTCGATGGCAATGAGGTCGTGTTTCCATCATGTACTTTCACTATCACAACCGAAAATGATGACTTAGATGGAATACCCAAGTCTTGGACGACAACCTCGAATGTGATAGTTTCTACAGAAGTAAAAGTCTTCGCCACAGTTATCTCCCCGGTGTTCTTTACCACATAAAACTGTTCGAAACTATCATTCTTGACTTTAAATGAATATGTGTCGTTGTCTATGTCATAGGCTTTCAATGTCAAGACTGTGGTTCCCAGCACAGTGTTAATCGAAACTGATGCCATATATTCGGAAGAAGTGAATTTTGGAGCATACATATTTCTTGGGCCGAATGTAAGGTTGTAGCTTATTTCAACAGATTTGTTGTTATCTTGTGATATAAAGTCCAATAAATGAAATAAGAACATATTCTTGATATGTGTGGTTTGCCATGCATTTTTGTCCACCCAAATTTCTCTTCCATCCGTTCTAACTACTGTTAACAGATTTTCATCATTGACAAGGTTTGCATTTGTGACATTGTTTTCAACTCTAGCGTAGAACCAAGAGTATGCGATAGTAACAACTGTAAGCCGTACGACATTATATCGTTTCAAAGATGGTTGAATGATTTTATCCAAAAGCTTGAATGTTGTAACATTACCTACAATTACTGGATGGACTTCACTTCCATTAACACTGCTAAAAAGTCTGTCTGGCATGTCATTTTCGTCAACAATGTCATTCACAAGAAAGTCGTCGAGACCGTCGTCGTTGGAAGAAAGGTCAATGCGAACTAAATATATGAGCTCATGGTATCCAAGTTCGTCAAGTAGGGACAACTGTGGATCACCAAGCGGATTTATATTTTCAAACGTTGCACTGTAGTTATAGAATGTACCCTTCAACGTTGAGGTTAGTAACCATCTTGCGGTTTTTGTTTCTAACGAATTAATATCGCCAAAATTAACTGTAAGGGATGGTGTAAGAGGATTGTTTCCAAGTTGAGCTCCGATAATTTTAAATGTGATCAGAAGCCCCTTTTCATTTTCTATAACTTCAGGTTGAGCAGAAGATATTTTTAGAGCACGCGCAATTCCATATCCTGCATTCATTACCATGACAGCCAGAGTGAAGGGTACAATAGGTTCAATAACGTTTTGAGTGAGAGGGTCGTCACCTCTCACGTACTTTTCGTGGAAGTAATGAACAATGAGACTTGGGTTAGGTTTCACTGTTATCGTATCAGGTAAAAGCGGAACGGAGAAATTTGAACCGCCCACAGTGTAGGACAAACGTCCACCGACGTCATAAAGAGTATCATCTTGAGGTGCAGCGTTTGAATATGGTATCATTAGCCATTCTGCATATCCAGATATATCCATGCCTAACCGCCCAGTCCCGTCAACTGCAGTTATACCGTTCAACACGGGTTTCCCTTCAAACAAATGAAATTGCTCAAATTATACAGTGTAAATTTTATCTTGCATTTTGCTGACTTAATCTAAATATTAATCAAGTATGTTATTATGTTAATTTATTCAGATTATCTTTGAAAAAAGCACGGTAAGAAGTATTGTACTACAAAATGGATGAAAAAGGTTTCATTGTGGTTATCGAAGAAAGTTTGTTGATTGCAAAATGTGTTCTACAAATCGTGTTTTCTGAAAGCAGTTTTCACATAAATCAATGCAAAATAATCTGCTTCCAATAGGAAAATATGAATATATCCTATCGATGTCGAATAATAATGGTATTAAATGTGGCGCTTCAAACATGTTATGACATGGAATAATTAGTCTGCATATGCAATCATGAATAGATGACAAAGTCTCAAAAAAGAAATGCACTTAAATCATGGACAAATATGTTAAAGCATGAAAACGTTACGTCTTAGTGATAATAAAGCGCTAATACAAGTTTATTATAGAGACAATAGTCAATGCCTTTCAATTGTACGCAATAGTCCAAAACAATACTGAATCGTAATTCGTATAATAAATTAATACACAAAACATTGTGGTTTTGTTCAATCGATTGATTTATTCAACCTAGGTTGTTTTATTTAACTTTAACTGTCTGAATTTGCAGTAATGAGAATGTTAAATTTGAATCGCAATGATGACATCAATTAAACTGAGTAATTGAATGAAATGAAGCATTCATCTTATCATACTATTATGATGGGATCAAAGAAACATTTCCGAGGCAAAATGCTATGTCTATTTCGAAGCACTTAAAATATATAAAACATCAAATGGAGCAGTTAAAGAAACACCCTTTCTCACCAATAGAAAATTTATTGTTTGCAGGTTCACCAATTCCATACGTCTGTCTAATTTCTATTTCAACCTTGATATTTTCCAGTGGAGCCTTTTCACCATTCTCGATTTCAAGGCGCGCATTAAAAGCGTCTCGTGTGAAAACTAGCTCTTGAACGATCCGGACTCTAACTTTCGCACACACTCCGTCATCTTTGGCACTACCCTGCAACGACGATTTACACAGTCATTTTAGTACGTGTGTACATGCCAATTACAACTGCAGTAACTAATGATTCATTTAAACGTTTGTATGGACTATGGCGTAACTAGGGTTTGCAGTGACTTTACGCATAGATCATGGGTTAAGCTGAAAACACGATATGATCGATAAAAAGCTTTCACCATCATAGTTAGAATGCACAGACAATACGGAGTAAAGTGCATGCCAGTCTGTAGTCAGCGATTTAACACTGCTAAAGGCTAGTGGATCCAGTAAAATTTGCATGATTCCTTAACAATTTAAGAAAATTAACGAATTAAAACTATATCAAATGATATTTATTGGAAACATTGGATTCAAACTATTTTGTTTTGCACTCGTTCATGCCTTAGTTTTATAATCGAACAGTGGCCTGTAAGGCCGTAGCGACCAAATCATATCCCCAAGTTTCAAATAAAATGAATATCTTTGTCAGTACGTATATTCAGTTTACATTCATTACATGTAGTATCAATATTAGTACGCTATAGATATACAATGTAGAGCTAATCAAAACATTTAAACTAGTGTATATTCCATGGACTATGTCATATTACTGGATGAGCCGAGTGTCATTCAGCAAGATAAACTCCTGCTGTATTAACATTATGTGTTAGTACCTCGTTCTGTTTCTCAGCAGTCTTGTACGTATTTGCGGCATGGTCAAAATTGGCGAATATGGAATCAAATCCTCTCTAGAAAGAAAAATTGAAACAGTGTACATCACAATATTTTAGACGATGGTATTAGTTCGGGCAACATGCTGAATGCACTAAAATAATAATATTTTTAATGGACAATTATGCATATTTAATTAATTTAAACTATTATTCCATCATGTACTATTAACTGTAAACGCAATATTAAATTGGTTCACTTAGAATGCAACATTTCGCATTTCGTTGCATAAATCACTCGAATATTATTGATTCCAGCTGTCTTCAAATACGAGTAGAAAATATTTTAATGTAGTTATCTGTGAAATTTGCCTTAAACTAGATTTATCACTTTTGTTAATAGGTATTTGGTGTGTGATACTTTATAGCAAGTTGACAAACAGAGGGATCATTTATTACTTTGTAAATGGAGACATTGGAAACATCGATATTGTAATATTTTAAGGGAATGTATGGCTTGATGGATTAATCGACAGACGCCCTTACTAACAGAAGAAAATTAAAGATGAACAATAGTTTCATGGATTCCGATCCTTTGTATATCGGGGACAATTATTAAAAAGTGATACAATGCGAACATTTGCGATAAGCTCTGATAGCAAGAGTTACACAAAGAAAACAATAAATATTTGTTAAGGACAAAAACACAAGAACAAAGTTATTTTGAACAGTGAAAAGAAGAAAATAGAAGGAAAAGAACCAATTAACAATAATAAGCTATGTGAAGAATCAGAATAATATATATACAAGCTTAGAACAAGATCCGATGAAATTATTTAGCATGATGGCACTGTACGTGTAGAATGGTTTACCTATTTACGTAATTACAAAGAATTCGGGCTACATACGGTTTGATTTATTGCTGTGCTTTAGTTTTTGCTTCTAGTCTTTACATCCAAGAAAAAGCCGTTAAATTTTTAGATCAAAACGGCTAAATTATGCGGCCACTAATGAACAATACCTTTCACTACGCATTACTAAATTCAAGCCAGTTGTATGTTCTTTAGCAATACAATTGAAGTCATATTCTAAAAACGTGTAAAAAATAGGATAATATCTGAAATGTGAAAATATTAATTTGTATATCAGACCTGCTTTGCAGTATTAACATCATTCAAATATTGCTCAATTCTAGGTGAAAGTTTCTTTAATGGTATCACAAGACTAGTATCCGTAATTTCCGGGAGAGTCCCATTTTCCCAGGCGGCGGCTGAAAGAAACGAAAATCATATCAGAAACACACCGACGCCTGTTAAACGTATTTGTTTCCATTGATTGATTTTAAAAGGATTTATTTGTGAAGAAGTTATAAAACCAATATTTGTTTAAGAATTATCTTTACCTTTATATATAACACATGTTTAGAGCCTTTTGAAGGATGATACGTTAATTTATCTCGATCCTTTAACTCAAAATGGAAAATGTGAGAAATGGGGAAGAATGAAAATAAGGATTATTACATTTTAACATGAATGTGAATATTGAGGATTTCAATGAAGAACACGCTGAAAAACATCCTTATGGCATGTTCAGCCAAAACACCAGCAAACTCAATGCTATAATGTTGAACATTAAAACAATAACGCCAAATATTTTAAGACTTTACCAAATGCCGCAAACATCTAGGATCAATAGTGTTAAAAGAATTTATTTGTTTTAATCTAAGACGAAACATATTCTATTTAAAAAAGGACAAACTGTGTAGTATGGCCTAATAAAAGGTCATTATATTCCGTACATTGTTATCAATACGTCGTGTACTAATTATCTGAGGTTCACCTGTGTTATTCCAGCGAATAAGAAACTTGTTCAAAACTGTTTTTGATTCTTGGTTTCCCACAGTTCCAAGTACTATGCTTCCTTCATCTGCAGTTAGTAAGGTTCCCCCAGGACTGTTGTCAGATACAACCATTTTGAAGGAATCAAACCAGGTTCGGTTCAAGTTGTACCTGTGAAAAATAGTATTCTGCTTATTTCAAACTATGTAACATTAATAACTGTGGACCGGTAGGAATTAGCTTCTATTAAGTATATGTAAATGCTGTTTAAGTATTGAACATGATCGTCAGTAGGTGTAATTTTTTCAGTATGCTATATACATCCAACTCGAACGACGTGAAGGAGTTAAACAAAGAAAGCAAGAGGCTTAAAATTTCTGAGACATGATCTTAGAATATTCGTTACCTTAAAATTGACCTAAATGGAAACAGAAAGAAAAATAAGAAACGTAGGAGAAAGAACTGAAAGTACGTGTATAAATATATGATGGTACAATATTCGCTTTGGGGCACACCATATCGTTGAAAGATGATGTATAAAACATAAGCATTATAAAAAGGACACATATATTTATTAAACGCACAAACAGAGAGATTCGAGCAAATGTTAGAGCAAAGATGAGAGAAACATACATAGCCTCATCTCCATAGATGTCGGCCATCATTTTCAAGAAGTTCTCCACTGGTTTAGCGGCTTGTATCATGTTTTCAACCACGTCAGAACTGATGTCACGTCGTCGTCTTGCACTACCGCAGTTGTTAGCTATATCAATGACACATCTGGAACGAACAGGAATGTAGGTATTGACACATCCATAAAGAGATGACATATTATCGGAACGTAGAGAACCTCCACCTTATCATTGTCAGCTTTTTTTGCACGTTTTGAACATAAAGGACAGATTCCATGTGTAACAACTCCGAGTACCTTGGTAAAAGTATCTACATTGCTGTACGGTCTGATATTTTATATTAATTAGAAGATTACTTATTAAAATTATACACTGGTTAGTAATCATTTAGATTTGTTAGTGTTAGAGGCGTGGATTATTAGGTAAGAAGCAGGATATACATTAATTGTTCGATTTTAAGAATTAAATACAGCAATGTACAATTTGAAGATCGTGAATAATTCTCGAGTTTTCAGATATGCAACGTTATTTGATTTATGCAATTTTGGTAGTGACTGGGTTAGGTAAACAAACAAGTACGATACATCCGTCCTCTACTAGCGATTCAGTTAAAGAGCAGTGACGGGTAAATAACACAGTGAAGTTAGTTTTTAGATGCAACCAATTTCGTTTGGCACGTAAACACCATAGCAGAAAACATGTACTGCAATTATTTCGTAATATTTACAAGTTAGATCCAGAATCCAACCAACCGAATGACTTTTCTGTAATTTACGAATGTATCCTACCTGATTGTTGTGTAAAACAACCCACATAAGTTGCAAACGACACCGAACACACAGGCGAATGCGGTATCTGCTAATGCGAGAACAGCATTCAGGGTTCCAAGAATGGCATCCCCTCCACTTCTCTAGGTTAAAAATAAAATGTCGTAAGTTGATTAACTTATACGCTTTTATGTAGATATAGGCTGATTTTGATATGACATATTACTGAAGATCAAGCAAAGAAAATGTTTCGAAATTAGAAGTCTTCATTTCAATTATTGTAAAAACAAATTTAAATTGAAATAGCCGATTGTAACAATAATATTCTTATTACAGCAACAAACGAAACATTTTATACCTGAATTTGATATATAATAATGTTTATCAAAACGCTTTTAAAGTCAATTATTACGAATGTTAACGAACATGTGCTAAAACTATTAAACAAATTTAACTCTTCATCAATCTAAACTCTCTCATTATGCAAGCATACAGTATAATTAAACATTGTCACGTTTAACATGTATTTTTCGGAGTATTTAATAAAATTTAAGATATTTGTCAAGGAAAGCGTAAAGTATTTAATCTGACCACCTACAAAATTTAAAAACTCAATCCAAGTTGAAAGACAATGATGACAGCTATAATGACATTAAGTTGCAAATAACTCACTGCATATGAAGTTCCCAAGTCCGCCACAGCATAAGCACATCCTACAATGGGATGATATGCTAGAGCGCATGATTTAATTAATGTCTTTGCACAGTCACATGACAAGGGCGTCACGGGATTATAGGAAACTGATGATCCGGAACCACTAGAGCCGCCGCCGCCACCGTCTACAAATATTTATATGACAGTGTTAATATCTCAGTACACTATGACTTATACAGCCTCTAAGTTCGGAGAAAATGAATGTATGTTTTTCGAATTAGCGTTTAGTGATTTTTTTAAAATTATTATTGAATTATTGATTCAGAAGTTGTATCTGTATAAGAAGTATTCATACTATATTTACAATTTTCATAGGGACGTTAATTATACAACTGGAAGAACAATGCTACCACCACAACGACGATATTACGTTTATCCCCTACCGAGCTAGACTGCAAACTTGCCAAAGCCATGCAAAAATTACTTTTCGAATTTACATATAAACAAATTTACATATACGCAAAACAAAAACTAAAACATCATTACAATTAAATGAACACTCATTATACTATATTGTCAAAAAAGGTTACGCTATGATGTATATCAAATACAACAGATATTTTATGTTAATACTTACACACAAACAGCATCGTCAATTTCAACATAGAATGTATTAGAAAACATGTAATTTCGTGCGGAATACAGTCCATAGTTGGACAACAAACACAGGATGGAGTATGGTATTTACAAACTAAATTCGTCAAACATCGCTCTCCGTAAACTTTAGTTAAGGTATTTTAAGCGATTTAGCAATGCAGATGGTAATCATATTGGATGAAAACTGAGTAAATGCAAATCAACATATTTTGCCTCTATACATGTATCATAAAGAGCAAGGTCATTGGAAAATATATACGGAAATATTTCAATCGTGAAGTGGAAACAATGTTGCATTGTCGCTCATGATTTGCCCGAACGTGACATTGCAATGTTTCCAGTTTACTTTTCAAGTATTTCGTATGTCTAATCAAAAGTGCAGAGATCTTCGAAGTTTTACTACAATATAGATTTTAAAATTACCTCATGCATACAAAACATATCCAAATATTACATGAAAAATAATTTGATCATGTTTTCGCAAACGTAAAACATTTTAAATTATTGAAGTAATGGAAAGTTGTTTCTGTTTTAAGTTGTATTTGATTACTTAACTATGATTTTGAAAAAAAATGTAGTATCATGACTCACAAGTAACACCTCCACCTCCTCCATCACCACCTCCGCCACCTCCACCACCAAGTCCACATGGCAATGGCGGACGCCCTGGGTATTCTCGTGTTAGTGTGACGTCCAGATTACGTGTCTGTAACCCGGCACAGTCATAGTCGTATAGAAGCAAGAGTCCACAAAATGCCGCAGCAGCTACATTGCGCTTTGTTTTACTTTTTAATGTGGCTTTAACAGGAACAATTAGAGTAGTATTTGCTTCTATACTGCCAATAGACTCTATAATCTTGAAATTGAAAACAAAGTCTGTGAATTAATTTGTTTTTACCAACTTAGTATTTGCAATTGCATTCTTAGTCCGTGTCGAGCTATTAATTGAAAGCATGACTGTTTTAAATAATTGATTGAAGTATATTCTTTTCTTCATGCCACAGTTTTTGATGTTACAGACAATCGAAATATATTCAAATATTGTTGTAGAGGACAAACCAGTGGTTCAAACTATAATCGATTAAGATGGAAAAGGTCTTTAAATATCATTAGTAAATAAGTAAGCTAACATTTTATCTTCTCAAGTAGTGTTATGGATATACAAAATAATACAATAATCCTTAAATGTTCTCGTTTCATATTTGGTATTTAGGGACTATTTTTGTTTCTCCCAATTTGGGTGCCATACAGAAACAAAACATTTGTGGTTTTATATCTTTCGAAACTCTGTATAGAGTATCCATATATTTTATATGCATTAAATATTCAGACTTTGGTAAGATAATGGTTGAATGACATTTGAGTTGTCTTAGCAGCAGTATGGACATCCACAGCATACAGGAATAATACAATACATATAAATATCAACAAACACTTACAAATAGGTACTGCACTTACCGATTTAAAATTCAAGTACGGGTGACTGGTTGGCAAGGAAAAACGTAGATTATCTGCTCGAATAAGTCCATGATTTGTAATTGTAAATTCAATAGTATCCACCTCGCCTAGTTCATAGGGAATGGTGTTGACCTTTGCTGGCTCTATTGTGACTACTGGCATAGGAACCTGCAATTAATATGAACTCCCATCAGATCTTTTTCTGATAAGCAACGGACCATTACTTAATTTAGGCAATGAAAACCGTCGTATTATTTGCTGTGATAGGTTTACTTCATTTCCTTTGTTATAATTAAAATGAAAAGTAAAACCCCCAAAGACAGTCTAAGTATGATTATACTCTTGAGCAAAGGACCGCATAGTACAATAAGCATGAAAGCAAACAAGAACGTTGACTAACTTGTTATCATGACAAGAAAACTAGAGACTATCTTAGCATACAGTGCATTAGTTCTTGTACCTGCAGATAAACCCATACAAATCAAAACAGACAACAATCATCACAATATGTAGATAAAATGGATCTGGAAGGATGTCCAAAATATGCATATTTGTATTGTTTAACTTTTGTTTCCATAGCTTCTGTATTCACATGAATACAAGAAGAATATTTTCACACAAAAAACACCGTGAACAGTGGTTGCTCAACAAAAGACAGCCTCTAACAGTCTAAAGCACTTGTAAATGTATCCATGGAGGCTGCATAATTCATTATTTTTTGTTCAATGTTATCTCCCAACATTTTGAGACAAATACGTTTAAATGATGAAACATGCGATGAAGTTAAAATATACAACTCGAGTCTTTCGAGCAATACGTTTAGAAAGTTCCTTTTTAAGTTCCATGGCATTCATACCATTTTTGAAATATTAACTTACAAATATGCTTGGTCTTGCAATGCCTGGATACCAGTGATATTAAGATTCATTCAGTGACTAAGTGAACATGTCTAAATATGTTAAATATACATTTATGTTACGGTACATACTCATAGTATTGATATGAAGCTCGATTTCATTTCAAACGATTTTATGTTCCATCTTGTAAAAGAAGGTCATGAACTGCACGAACTGGAATACATTTCCCCACAGTTATTCAACAGGTAACACGTTTCTCATCCTAGACCCCCTACCCTTCATCTCACAGAGAATGCCCTTGTTCTGAAACTCAGATATCATTTACATCCATGTTCACAACACGTTGTTCTTACTTTCACACTTGTAAGCTAGCTAGGACTTACAAATGTTTCAAATGTAGATTCCAATGTAATGATGTAAATATCCTGAACAGTAGTTGGAGTCACGGTCCAGGTATATTTTACTGCTACTCTCTGCAAGAATATATCCATCTTATTATTCTCAGGTTTTGCCAATATGACTGCACTGTATGACGAATGGCCATCAGCTCCTGCAAAGACCGTGTACTGATCCTCGTAGATGTTTTCAAATGTCACGTGACCTGTAAGTTGTTGATAAAAAATAATATTTTCTTCACATTGAAAACCACGAAAAAACAATGTTTAGAAAGACATTTATCGTTTCGAGGAGATGTAAGTATATCGTTTGTAAAATAAATAACATTTTGCTGGTTAGAAGACATTGGAATTGCAAATGATTGTAATTTATTGTCCATTATGCCATGCGTTTCTTTAACACAAGCATTAAACAGTATGTTTTAATATTATTGAGACAAATATAAAATATAAGTTGCGCTTGATGCCTAAGTTCTAGTGATTTGCAATATCTTCCAATTTAGCACTGCATTTACTAGTACGTATGTTTGTTCATACCTTAATGATAATAAGAATTGTGTCGATTTACTCAGTTGTTACATATTTTCATCATGTCTTTGTCATATCATCACTTGCAATTTGCTGAATGTAATGGCAACAAATTGTTTGACCCGGTATTAGATGGAGCGGTCATTTATCTGAGCACGTTAAAGTGCATATATCTCATTAGTGTTTTAAATTAAAGGACATACAACAGATTATGCCTTTTGGGTTAATCTAAAAAGGTATTTCAACAGTTCTAAAGATCCTGGAATGTCATATGTATGTTTGATGCCATGAATGATTGATTTTTGCTTCTTTCGCAAATTTCCAACATATATTAATTCTCATTGGCCGGATAATGTAAATAAATGTAAATAAAATATTATATAACTATTAATTCCGTCAGAATTGTTCAGAGCCTTGAAAAGGTACATAAATTATTAAATGATATCACCAATGTCAGCAACAATAGCTACCAGGAAATATCAACACTAAAAGCGTGATTCAAGCATCAAATTCTCGCACTATTTCTGATAATGAAATTTGCTATATCCATTTAAGAATGAACATTTATCCGCAGATACAGACACGTATATAAGTGCGTTTTATAGTATTGCGATAATGTTACTTGAAAGTTTCAATCATTCTCCTTAGATCTTGACTTGGGATGACAAGGTAAGTATGCAAATCTCTATTCAGAATCATTAAATTAAACTGATAGATAGACCTGAAGTTATAATATTAAAGAGATCAGACGAAGAGTGCACTATGTTCGAGAGAGTTTTTCTGTTTCACAATAATTTCGCGCAGACGTAAGGAGCACAAACTCCGTGGTTCTATGAATCTGCGTAAAAATATCGTTGATTTTGACACAAATACATTAATTACTGTGCATTATACCTGTTTCGTTTGTAGTGAAGCGTTTTTCAGAGTATTGTCTTTGTGGATTGCTAAGTCGCACTTCTGCTCCACTTACCAGAGGTGCCCCTGACGCGAAGTATGTGTACTCGTCCTTGACAGTGAAAGTCAAGTTGAGGCGACGAATAGATGTAATAAAGAACCTGTAGCCCAACGTAGCAGAAGCTAATTCTGAATTTACAGCTATTGTTCCGCTCATTTCTCCCAAACCAGCGTCTGGTGGTATCGTCACGGCAATCGACATTGTTGCAACCTCTCCAGGAGCTATATTTATATTTTCTGAAGTTGTAGATGAATTGTCTTTAATGTTAGAAAATGACACAAGAGAAAGGCTCTTATCATTTGGAAGGTCTGGAACAATATTTCTGGCTGCGACTTCTCCTTGGTTGCTCAACATTACCTCAACTATCACCTGTGTTCCCCGAATAATATTTTGTGATATCGAGTTCGGGTTGAAAACAAGCAATGGTGTCCTAATAGTTAAACGAATGTAAACTTGTAGTCTAGCTGTTGTCCCATCATCAGAAGTGAATATTACGTATATCGTCCCAGTCAATGGTTTGGCATCAGTAACAACTAGATCAAAGGCTATTTCTTGTGCATTATTAAGCGTTACCAGGAATGGATCAGAAGAAATATTTGAATGTGTGCTTGAAACTCTTACAAATGCAGCACTTAATCCATCAATCTGAAAAAATGTCAAATATTACATTTATAGAGGATTGAGAATTTTAAAATAATTTTAGTAACAGAAAGACGCGGAGATTTTCAATCACTATAGGTTTAAAATTTGGCACCTCTGGCTAATACAGTGATATATTATTGTCAATAGTTATTTATTACTGAGATACACTTTTATGCTCCGAATGAATCAGCTCTTTCTTTGGAAAATATTTCATAGTTAGAACTAAAGAAATATTATCTTTGAAATTCAAGAGATGAGATGAACTCTATACAAGTCGCATGAAATTCGTCCTTCAAGATACACTGGTACTACATAATATAATAAATTCGTCCTTCAAGATATAATGATATTAGATAATATGAAATTCGATATTCAATATCTAATATATACATATATATGAATAAAGCAAACAAATAGTGGTTGACAGAGCGAAAATTTCCATGAAGAAATGTTATAGACGTTACAACCAAGCTACTGACAAAATAATGAAATGACCACAAGTTGGAATTTGGATTTTCGAGAAAGGTAAGCATGTTACATCACAGCAAATAATATGATCTTATCTTTGTTCATTTTTATCAATTACCATATATTACATTAGTACACAAAACATCGGCCGATTTTTATTAAGAACATAAAATAACTGGAACCTGATACTTGTACCGAAATTCTCTTTGGTATGATTAATGTAATCGTGTGGGTGTTGAATTAAATACAAGATTTCGGAAAAATAAAGATTTTGTTTCCATCATATATGGCAGTTTTCGTAAGATGTCATTGTTATATAATTAGTAGCTAAAATGATCCTCCAAGAGTACTTTCGTTTCATATGTACAACAATGAATGCATTCTAAGAGTAGAATAACTAGTCATCAAGAACATATTGACTCACTTAGGACTGTATTTCCCCCATAAGAGATCAAGTCTAGTAAACTAATCTTTAGATCTTGTTAAAACTAATCAATCTGAATATCTTTCAGTCTAACCCTAAACGTCGGACACAGTGATGAAATGTTACCAAGCTGAAAATGGGGAGTGATATAAACAATATAATTGCATAGACCTTCAACGACATAAGCACCGTATATTACCTATATTGACTCATCTATTATATTCCTTAATTTAAACTGAGCGCAAAGAAACAAAGTGTTCAAATAAACGTTATCATGTAAATATCGGCGATTTGCTTGTTCCAACAATGCTTGATTTATACTCTCATCCATCACTTGCAGTTAATTTGTCACACAAATCTTAACTCGGGTTAGAACTGACGACCTGTGTATATTCTTTGAGTTTATATATATTCTTTGAGTTTACATTTACTTAAAACGCTGGCCTAGTTCATTTTGTCACCTGTGTACTTTTATGTGTTTATCATCACCAACTGCGCTGTAATCTATGAGACACACGTTATTGCCTATGTGGGAAAATATTGCGCCAGTAACCTTTCTTTTATAGTACTTCAATGAAAAAACTTATGTGTATTTTAACCTTGTAGAAACACTGCTTAGACAACAAACTGTTAAATAGTGTTGACATAACTGGATGTTATGCATTACTGACAACACTATAGTACGTGTAATCCAACGTATAAATATTAAAGTTTAATAAGTCGTAGATTTTAAAATGTGTATATCAAAATAAGACTATTGTTGTACTTGTCTAACAACAGTATTGAATTACTGATAAAATATATATTATAAGGAACTGAACGACTAGTACCATCTCACAAGAGACACAAACTTTCATATTCAGTAATGTTAGCTAGATTGTATACAAAAATATTAAACTTTCTAATGACAAATGAAATTTCATGCAAATATACCCTGGATTATATTTTCAAGTCTTTAGTCAGTGTTCTTGTTATTTAAGTGTGGCTTTAGACATCTGTATACAAAACGATTTACGGCAAAGTTTGTTTGTGGTTTACGGCACAGCTTGGCACAAACGATAGATCAACCAGGATGGCCCTGTGTTAGTCCCGAGTCAGTCACGATAACCGATGAGCCAGTGCTCAGCCTTACAAATGTCGCAAACTTCTTGAGGTCATTAGTTGCTGGGTTTCTGAGGTTCTGCTGTATATAATTTGACAAATTTGCCATATATTACTTTTCAAGAGTCAAATAGAATTATCATTTTAGCGCATGTGATACTCCAAAACAAACATCGCGTACTATGCAAAGACTGTAGATTTTATTTGACGGAAAAATGATCAATATTTTGTAAACAGACGTAAAAAAAATACCTTAGTGGTAATTGCAGGTATTTGATATCCACCCACGTTGATAAGTTTCGATATTCCTTGGAAAATAATGGTCCCATTTTCAATTACTTTTTCAACAGATACTGAACTTGGTTCACAGCGCATGCCCAAAACTGACCAAGTGACGGTCGAATTGGAAGTAGATTCAGCAGGGTGATAAGCAGTCTGAAGTTAGTAGATAAAAAAAACAATTTTTCTCAGCATGTAATTTGTTTTCATTGCAAAGAACACATGATAATATGGTAATTTTTCATAGCTTGCTACTATCTTTAACGATCGTTAAGCTGCCATTATGCTGCGATTTTTGAAGATGTTGCACTCTAACTAACATTGTAAATGTGTATATTATACAATTGTGATAATACAAGCAAGTCATGTAAGTTACTAACTGGCAGAAGGTAAAATTTAGTCCGTTCTTTACATTTTATAACGAATTATATTTTTATGAGGAAGATACAACTGTATTATTCTGCATTATATAAGAATACTGTCAAGGAAAACAATGCAACTTTGCAATACTCTATACTGTCCTCCGTACATTTAGGTTTGGGTGTATACTTTACCACTTTTATAAGATGTGTATCCAATAAAGCAATCTTTATTTGTCACAATTATTGCTAAATATTTTACACATACGTATACCAAATCTGCAATACGTACCGCTTCAAACGTTCCAGCATCATCTGGTCTTGGGTAGTAGGTGGCTGTCCAACTTGTAGGTTGCAGCGGATTGGTCAGCTCGGATATAACTGATGACCGTCCCGTTGAGAGACCTCTAACTCTACAAAGTATCGTATATTTTCAGCAATTAATCTCAAATACTGAAATCCTATAAGCTACATTAAGGTTTGGAATGAGAGGCTCAGCATGTATATCAAGTTAGGTGTGCCATTTTTACCCAATAGTCTCTAATACAAACTCAACATACCGATCGCTTTTTCTTTAACTGCTCTTCCAGGTTGCACGTAAGATACACTATTATCGCCTTCAGTCCTTTTTTGCTAACATGGAGGGGGGGGGGGGGAGTCAAAATTAAGAAGCTCTGAATTTATATCGAAGTAGGTGTGCTATTGTCACCAAATAGTCTCTAATACAAACTCAAAATACTGATCGCTTTTTCTTTAACTGTTCTTCCAAGTACTTGCACGTAAGATACACTATTATCTCCATCAGTCCTTCTTTGCTAACATAGGTGGCAAAACTGAGAAGCTCTGAATTTATATCGAAGTAAGTGTGCCATTTTTACCCAATAGCCTCTACTAAAAACTGACATTACCAATCACCTATGCGTTAACTGCTCTACCAAGTAATTAAACTTAAGCGACGATATTATCTCCGTCAATCGTTCTGAGCTAACCTTTGCAAGCCGTTATGTCTTTCTCGTTTAACATTGATGGCAATGTTGTTGTTTTCATTCGGGTATATAATATGTTTAGTGTTTGTATTAAACGTTATTGTAAATCAATTATCGTGCGAGCTATACGTATAGAATCCTGAGTTAAATAATTGTCTGTTTCAAATCAGTGTTCCTTCAGTCATATACTCCATAATATGCCACCTTAAATTGAATGCTGTTGTAGTTTATACAATGAAAAAGTAAGCAAACACCATTATGATAATAATAAACTGAAATTGTTTGTTACTTAGATATAAATATCTAAATTTCACGTATTTTACGGTCACAATCTCTTTCTGGAAAAATCGATCAGACGGAAGTAGGCCATCCTACCATTTTCTACCTTGCAGTAAATATGCTGAATAACATGATGAAAGTAATTTCACAAATTCGAATCTAGCGAAGGGTTGTGGTCACGCTTGCACTCCTTGTGTTTATCTATATTATCGAAAAGGGTAATTTATGTTGTCAGAGATTTCATAGTACTTTATTGATAAAACCTCAACTCCTGTGTTCTAATTGTAGAAGACACTTTTAATCAATATGCGGAACGTTATTGTTCGTAGAGAAAGGGTTGCAGTTAATTCAGAATATAATCGATATCATATTTGTTTAATGTCGCAGAATATTGAACACGTACATTAATTTAAGTTCAAGAAGACATGCTTTAGAATGTACACCATTCAGAACTACGCCATATCAACATTATTGGGAGTAGAAGTTCATAACCTGTTACGTAATCGCTAGCTAAATCAGTACTATGTAAGTTAAAAATATGTATCCAGAACAAACACATGATTCAGTGAAAACGGAACAATACGATGTTAAGATTATGAAACTAAAAAGATAATGATTGGTCAGAAAAAGATATTGGACAATTCTTTTGTGTAAAAATAAATTATGCCTCTTACCCCATTAATCCTGATAGCGATTATCTGCCTTTGAATCTTCTTCAGTTTAATTTCCCAAGAATACTTGTATAGAATTATCAAAAGAATACAATTTTGTCTAAAATGACCTAAGTGCAGGTATGCAGAAGAGATTGTCTCGAGAACAGCTCTCTCTCTCTCCCTCCCTCTCTCTCTAACTCTCTCTATCTCTCTCTCTCTCTCTCTCTCACTCTCTCTCTCTGTGCACACACACACAAACATATATATATATATATATATATATATATATATATATATATATATATATATATATATATATATATATATATATATGTGACTAGGCATCGCACACGAGAACATATAACACCGATTAAATTGCATCCTGTATTGGTGATGTGCATGCTTAGTCATGAAGAAATATGGGGTCGTGCCTGCAGGCAAGGTAATATATAACGTTCACCCATGAACCTGGGTTCGAATCTCCGTATCGTACGAATTAAAAATTATCAAACATGTATGATAGTATTATTTGCATTACATATTGTGTATGCTTAATATTATTCATAATCATTGTTCGATAGAATCCAAGCAATGAACAAGCATTATTCTATAGAATCCATGCATAGCACTTTCCGTCATGTCTGGTGTAAATTTATATATATATATATATATATATATATATATATATATATATATATATATATATATATATATATATATATATATATATAATATATAATATAATATATATATATATATATGTGTGTGCGTGTGTATGTGTGTCTGTGTGTGTGTGTGTTTGATATATTGAAAACACCACAACGTTTTAATTGCCAGTATAAATAAATATGGTAATCCAATATTTTAATCATATCAAATTGTGATCAACCCAGAGGGAATAAATTAAGTGTTTGACCATTAGTTTATATCTCAACAAGGCGCAATCATTTCTACATTCTAACAAACAACGATAAATTATTCCAGTCTTTCATGTGACTTTTATATGTCCACAACGTCATTAATGCTCTCTGCTTTCAACTGAATTATCTATCTCACTGCATCTCTCTTGCATAAGGGAGAGAATATGGGAAAGTAAGTGGACAGTCGTCAGTCGGTCTGTCTCTATGTCTGTATCTCTGAGCACATTTTATCACATTCTCTCTCTCGATCTCTTCGTACGCGAAAATCCGTTAAAAGACGAGCGTGACGTATTTTAAATTGTGTCACTTAACAAAGACTTTTGACGCATAATATTTATGTACTGATCTAGTGTGTGATATATTATTTCTTCATATTATTAAATAGGTAGGTCATTTGGCAAACCATTTATATCTTCGAGTGGCTGCATACACTTTGTTAGAATTCTTATTTTCTGAGTAAACGCTAGCAGTTACCAATCGCAATATATATTTAACTGCATGACTGTGATTCATGTTCAGAAAACATATTTCTATCATTTGTCTCTTTGTGTTTGTTGGTTAGTAAATACTTTCATAGAATGACTATTTACTGAGGAAATACTAGCTCTTGTATATTATAACGTAAATTCATGTGAACTCCAGTTATTCAATTTCAGAAAATCTGTTTCTGGCATCGCTTGTATTTATATCTACTTGCAAGACACAATATAATAATTTTACATGGTTCATAAAAACAAACAATTAACTAGATACTTGGTTGTGAATTTGTTCTCAATTTATATTTTGTTTTGGTAAAACAGAACAACTGTCACGATACTGAGTTTCAAATCTTCAACTAGAATTTACGTACCTGACATCAACTGGAACAACCCGTGGCGTGCTCCCATTTGCAAAGTTTACGACACCTGATATTGACATAGGTTTGGGTACAGGTAAAATGCCACTCGGTTCAGTACTAGTCGCCTGTGCGGAATATGACCGTGGAACCATTATTGACCACGTGGTACTATGAGACCCAATAATATTGGTAGCTTTGGCTGTAATTTGAAAAGGTGTTGAGCCAGCTAGTGTTCGCTGCCACTCCACCAATCCATTTCTTTCATTTATTGTCATGCTACTTGGATAGTTTGTCAAAGTCCATGTTATTGGTGCACTTCCCTGGAAAAAAGTGAATGAAATTGTCATGATTTTGAGAAGAAAATGGTTTTCTTGAATTCTCAGTTATACGTTGGACAGAGCTTGTAAGTTGCGTAACACTTGAAATGTTTACCTTTTCAGCGCATGTACGAGAATGTTATCTACATATATAACTGCTAACTGAATATTTGGCTGTTTGACCTAACACAGTCTTATTGGTGTATATCTGTTGACGATATGCACACTTAGTTATTTGTACAGTTAATGTGTCTCACACAACGTTTTATTGCTTATTACTGTATAATGAAACTGTATGCCACTTATATCGGATTTAAACTTGAGGAATGGCAGTTGATTTCAATGTAAATAATTACTAACATTTAGTAGGAAGACAAAGGATCAGACATTTATCTAGTTAGAATATAGTTATAGGGAGAACGACGATGTGATTGAGAACAAATTATACTTTAATCTTTTGCAGAGTATTTATCATAGATAAACAAAATGTGAAAGCAAAATAAAAGACGGTTATTTAAATGATGTAATGCGAAAGAAATGAATAACGAAATTACAGCTGCGATTTCGAATGAAGTGCACGAATACATTCATACGTACCTGAGTTAAATTCAGCTGGTAGGAATAATAACTTGATTCCGAAACTGTTGTGTGTGAGGGAGGGGATTGTATGATGGGAGAGAGCAATTCTATAGTACACACATCTCCTGTCCATGGCAGGTTGCAGGAACAACCACCGAATAGACATTGGCCGTGGGGAGGGTTCAGACCACGCCCGCAAGCTCCTGGTGGACATGTTGCATAGTATGTGTAAACGAGCTGAAATTAAGTTCAATATACATAGTGATGTATATTTTATATTAACGTTTGAACCAAAAAATCTAAGGTATAACACTATCCCAATTTACGAAATGAAAACACTATCTTTAGCACTCAGAAGCTATTCTAATGAAACATGTATTTCATTACAAGTCATTGTGTTCTCTGTCAAGCCTGAACCATATAAACAATCCAAATTTAATCGGAATACAGTAATGCACATAGCTAGATAGCCATCCAGACGGGTCCGAAAGGTGAAGTTCCGATATCAACAAAAACATTTCCAAATCCACGAGGGGTATCAGAAAAAGGAAAATGGATTTTGATGACAAGCGATGTTTATATACAGAGATAAACTTTATTAACGAGACATTAGAGTATTTTTTATATAGGAAAACCTTAAGAAGTACTTACTTTGTTATTAGTATATGTCGTTCCATTTGGCGAAACTTCAAGAATGATGTCCCCAGAAGGAAGCGCAGGAGCGGTACAAACTATATGATTCCAAGCTACCCATGTGCCATTGGACACGTTTGTTCCAAATTTACAAAAGTAGGTCTTATTCTGTGTTTCAGGAAAATTATGTCCCCAGACATGTACTAGATTACCTCCTTTATCTGTCCCTTGACTTGGTATGACATTTAACGCCATAATCAATGGTAGACAGTTCGGTCCATAAAATGTTTCATTGCATCTGTCACATAAGTAACCAGCCCAGTTGTTTCCATCACAAACGCAGAGTCCTGCATATTCAAAATGGGCCTTATATATATATATATATATATATATATATATATATATATATATATATATATATATATATATATATATATATATATATATATATATATATATATATGGTTTATACGGATCGTATGGTGGTCATGCATATAATAATTACAATCATGTAAGTTACATTCCTGTGCTGCATGATAAATAATATCAACTTATTACTCACATACAGTGAGCTTCATTGCACAGATAAGCTTTAAATATATCTCACTTTTCCTGAAAGTGTAACTTGTCTTCAACTCTAACAGCAAGTATGAAACGTTTCTGATCTTATTAAGTACGTTATGTACATTTATGAGTTGTCGAAACTTATTTCAGGAACAAACAACGTCAACTCACTGGAAAACATGTTTCATCTTTGCGTTATATATTCTCTCAATTCTATAAGATTTGGGAGGATAATGAACTTATGCCGGTGACTGAAATTGATAATTTTATAATTTTGTTAACACACAAATGTGTTCTTTAAAATTTTGAGTGAATTAGGTAAACTGATATTACTTTAATGCAATTCATTGACAATGAGAAGTATGTTTACGAAAATGGTACCTGTGTTTAGATCGCATACTCCATTTCTACAAGCTGGACACGGTTTACAATCCGGTCCCCAGTGTAAAGGAACGCATCTGCTGCAGTCATTGCCTGCAAAGTCTCCTGCACATTTACATATATTGGGACGAATACAGACTCCATGATCGCTACAGTTATTGACATTGTTACATGTTGCATAAATGCATTCATCACCAGTCCACCCATCCAAACAAATGCACCGGTCAGGTCCAATACATTGTCCATTTCCATAACAGAAGTTTACGCCTGCACAGTCGTAGTCTGAGCACGATTGTCCCGCCCATCCGGAGAAACATCTACAACCATTTGGACGCACGCACTCTCCATGTCCACTGCAGTTGTTAACACCAGAACAATCGAACGTTTGATCCGTCAAAAAAGGTGTAATATTAACATTTAAAAGGGTAATATCTCTTTTGTAGTCAAATATTCTACTGGAAATAAAAGCGGGGTTGGCACTACCCCACCAATTATGTGCAGCTGTAATTGAATCACTACCTTGCTTAGTCACGTATAAATCAAATGTTGAATCCGGATTATCGAAAATATTTTGAGACAATTTGAAATGCAGGGTATTAATTTTAACAACAGAATCCTTGTTTTTGTTGGACAAAAGCTTATTATAAAAAAATGTTCCATTTACCACGCAATCACTGGTATCCAAATAAATAACACACTCTGCATCATTTCCCTCAAATACATTTGTTGAAATATCAAATCGTCTGTAAGAGATATTATGACTTCCACTTGCCAAAGCATGTAACATGCATTGGTTAGAAGAACTTGTCTTGTTACCATTCTTCACAATATTATCATGAAATGTTAAGTTCATTTCGTTCCATGTTTTTAACATGATATCTCCGTTATTCTCAAAGTAGTTATTCCCTATGTCAATCTGTCTTGTAAACCCATTGTCATTAACGTACCAATCCTGATATGATGGAGCATATACATCCACAGTTAGGCCCTTGTTATTTACAAAGTTATTTTTAAAGAAGTTAATGGTATTATCGCTGTAGTAATTAGCAGCTGAAATAAATACACCAACTGTATTATTGTCAATGGTACAGTTCTCCATGTAAAAATTTCCGGCAACATTTGTGGAACCGAAAGTCACTTCGATGGCTTTGGAGCAGTTACGTATAGTGCTTCTGCTTAGTTTGAATTGACCCCAGTCTGAGTTCAAATATATTCCTCGTGACGATGCATTCCGAACTGTAACGTTTACAATGGAGATGTTCCCATTGTCTCTCAAATAAATTCCATCGCCATTCGTGTTCTCGATAACTGTTCCCGAGAAATCACGAAGTGTGGCTCCTTGCTCGAGACTCATAACAAATCCAAAACCGGAAGAATCCGATATATTGCACGAGGATATAACGAAATAGGGACTCTGAGTCTGTATACCAAATCGTGTTCGTAAAATCTGTGTAAAGTTTAGCCTCGACTCACCTGAAAAAGTAAGTATGGAAGAATGTAGACTAGGAATGAAAGCGAAGTTCAAAGATTCATCAGCTAATATTAATATTAGTAGAAGTGGTAAATATATCTGAATGTGGAAGTTATAAATACATGAATTGTTTACACACACACACACACACACACACACACACACACACACACATATATATATATATATATATATATATATATATATATATATATATATATATATATATATATATATATATATATATATATATATATATATATATTATAGTTATAATTAAATTGAGCATAAAGGGAAATTATCAGTCCATTACATTACGCTTCACCAAAATACTTTTCCGATCAAAATAAAACATTTAGCTAAAAATTTAAATTTTATCTGTACACTTATATGAGATATATAAAGTTCTGATACCTGGATTGGTGCAATATATTATAACAAGTCCTGTTAAATCACAAGGGGCGCTACATGTATTGACGAGACGGTGGAGAGTTTACTGTGGTGGTTTTGCTAGAATAGACAGGATGCTCTACATATTGATGTAAATTCTGAGTGGTTGTGTGTGCAAAAAGAAACATTTTGTTAGACAAAAATGTGTATCTTACTCAGCTGCGTTACCTAATCATAACTAATCATAATACATTAAGAGAATAGGTATGAGATGGAAGATGTTATGTCCCCTTAACAAAGAGAGACTATTTGTTGTCTGCTAAGTATGTAAGAGAGTTTCTTGATAACATGACTGAATAATATTCTCTTTTCGTCAGAGGAACAACCTCGAAATCGCAATATGTTTTGTATACCTGCAACTGAAGAGGAGTCGTTTACCTGCATCCGAATGATGCATTTGAACGGCATGAGATTGTAACGTTTTGTGATAGGACGTCGCGCCAGATTTAGGTGTGCTCTTTAGATCTAAAGATCTCTGACATAATAAAGGAAGAAGTGCAATCGTATTTCACTTGAACGGAATCGCTGTTGATACAAGGAGAACAATTGTGCTCAAATATAGTGTTTATTGAAACTGTCCGAAATGTAGTGGTTGAGGTAAATGTAGTCGGATATTATTTTCCGACACGTGAAAGCACTACAACATCATTTTAGGATAAATTTGTTCGTGCTGATATGTCGTCCGTTTCCTCTGTAAGGGGTTGAATATGTGTGTTTGTTTCACCTTTCGGCTATGTACTTTTACATTAACATTTCCGAGGTCGACATGGTTCCCGGAGATTACATTAAGATGAAGTGAATATCGGATAGGTCTTTATTTTGTTCGGTATACTTTCTTTCCCGTTGACGAAAAGTGTCAGTACGAGTGAAACGGAAGCTTTTGGTTATGATCGGTGTTAATTGCTTCTCGTCAACGAGCCATAGTGGCAAGCTATATATTTGAGGCACAGATGCCTGTTTTGGTAGATTTTGTTTTTAAAGCAGACAATAGTGTATATATCCCATTTGTTTCCGCACACTTTTAAAGTGGAGAACAGTCTCGCGTTAGTGATTTTCTAACCAATGGTTGTGAGAACATTCTACTAATGAGGGCTTGATTGAGTACACAAGGACATCTTTGATTCCTGGAGATTTATGACCAGATTTCCCAATTTAAGAATAGCAATCAAAATGAGGTGTCACTTCGATTATGTTGCTCTCTGTACTACCTTGAAAGTCCGAGGTGTTGGATGGTAAGCAATACGTCAAGGCCGTTCCAGTATATAGAAAAAGCATCGACTGAACAAGCCGTCCTATCCGATACTAGTTTTGTTGTATTCCACTTAGTGGGAAATAGCTCTAACATTAGTTACTCTTATTATGTACTTATGTGAGGGAAAACCAAAGAATTAAGTGATCATGAATATATTTAATCGGCCTGGAACATGACGAACGAGAATTGTCGATTTGTCGCTGAAGACACCACGATAAACACTCCCAAATGAAAAGAAAAAGGTCGGGAGACTTCGTCAAACTTGAAGTCTGAGATACCTCATCACAACTGAGATGTCGGATATAATGAGAATTAAATGTTCATGCTGGTTGAGGATCGTACTGGTAGATACCTGAACTTGAAGCTATGTGAATTGTTACATAAAGATACGGATCTTCCAAGTCATCATTGGTTGTGTAGTATCCCGCCTCGAAGAAATATGTGTCCATAGTGATCCACCACAATCGCGTATTGCATTAGTCAACGCCCAATCAGTAAGACCTCCCAAAAAGCGAACATAGTTAGTTATACCAACGTTATCAGAATATCGAAGTCTTTTTCATGACAGAAACATGGCTAAAAGCATCGGTCGATAAGCTCAATTGCGCAGATCTAACACTAACTGGTTACTAAATCAAGTCGTTTTTCCTATACTCACGAGGTGGAGAAATTACCGTCATCAAAAAGAATTTCATAATAAAATGTCATAAACACAATACAACCTTCAATTTCTGCAACACATTGTTTAAACTAGTCCAAACAAAACACCGTGCAACAAAAGTCAGTCCATTGTTCTGCCTCTCACCTCCTAGTATATAAACTTCAGCAGACTTAATCTCTCTTTTTGAAACAGTTTCCGAATCTCCTGGAGAATGCAAATGCGATAGCTGGCAATTTATTATTCTTGGAGATTATAACGTTCTCTTTGACGGTCCTAGAACCCCACACGCACCACAACTCCTAGACTAAATTCATGTTTCCAACCTTAATAAGTCAGTTTACCAACCCACCCATAAGCATGTATACATTTTAGTCTGGATTCGTCATAGATCTGATGATACTATTCCCAGGTGCATCCTTGTATCCTTCGAACTTGCGTCATATCACCTCTGTATTACATGTCATCTGGACGTATTAGACTCTAACCCTCCACCTTTTTTTGCTACCAAGAGAAACATCCGTATGATAAATAGAACCAATCTAATACATGACATCCAAGAAAACCTAACAACTTGCTTATCTTCTACAGCATAACAACTCGATAAGTGCCTGCGTTTATTGCTTGAAAACCATGCCACATAAACCAAGTGCAGAGTATCAATACAAAAGTGTTCTCCGTGGTACAGCAGTGTTAGGGACCAGCTTCGCACTGCTCAAAGAGACTGCCGTAAAGCGAAGAGGCTTTGGCTGTCCACCATACTCACTATTCATATACAAACATATGAAGCCGCTAAAAAGAACGTCACAAGAATTGTCCATTTAGCCAAATTATCCTACTATAGTATTAGGATCACGGAGATGTCCAGTTGAAAGAACTATTTTTGATATTACTAACAAATTAATGTCAAGGAACAAATATACACTACTTTCAACTACATTTTCTCCAGTACAAATCATTAGAGATGATCTTGACAACACAGTTTCAACTGACCTGTCGTCACCATACAGTTGCGATACAGATTTTCAGAGACAACCGTTATCAGTATTTGATCCTGTCTCTATGGAGTACGGAAAATCGTGATGAAGAGGACACGAAGTCATGTAAAGTTGATCCAATTTCAACATCACTGCTGCATGGGTGCTTAGAACTAAAAATATATTCACTAACTGATGATATTAATACAACTCTGTTTTAAGTTTGAAATACTGCCATTGTAAAGCCTCTGCTTACGAACGCAAACACTCGACTATAACGATTTCAGAACTACCTGCCAGTATATAATCTCCCGTTCACATAAAAAATCTTAGAAAACGTTCTAACCCAACTTCTATCTCATTTGAATTTAAACAGTCTTTTTAGCAATCTACAGCCTGTATATCGCCTTTGCCGCAGTACTGAAACTATTCTTCTGAGAGTAGTTAATGACATTATATTTGCTTTGGATAGCGGTAAGATTACAGTCTTCACCCTTCTTGATGTGTCTGCATCAATTGACAAAATATACCATGTTATATTACTTCACAGTCTCCAGTATCTATTTAGCATTCACAATATAGACTTACTGTAGTTCAAGTCCTACATAGTCAAAAGGACACCAGCTTAATCTGCAAATGGAATATAATCCAGCCCAGATGATCTATGTTGTGGTTTTCCAATCGGGACTGTTCTAGGAACTGCTTTCTTAATTCTATATACTCAAGTGTCATATTTCATTATCGGTGTCGCACAAATTGTACGTTGATGACACCCAACAATACAAATCTACCCACCCAACTGAAGATGATGCTACCATCCAAGTAGTAGAGAGGTGCATTTCTGATATGAAATCATGGATGACATGTAACAAGCTGCAGATGATGTTGATAAAACTGAGACCATGTTGTTAACATCATACATACTTTCTCATTCACATCCTTAACCTCAAACAATAAATATCAGCTAAACCAAAAAATGCACACAATCAGTATGAAACATACGTGTTACTTGGGACATAACTCTCATATTGCACTAACATGTCATGAACATATGCAAGGCTGCATATTTTGAGCTCAAACGCATTAGCTCCATTCGCAAATTTCTTTCAGTTGGTGCCATTAAAACACTTGTGTTCATTAGTAATTTCAAGACTGGACTACTGTAACTCAGTTCTGTCTGGGTCATCTCAATATCGACTCAAGCAACTTCAAAACGTTCCAAACACAGCTGCAAAGATTTTCCTTAGAGTACCACTATCAGAGCAAACGTCGCCGCTGCCATACACGGGCTATGCATTCGATCCAGGATCAAGCACAACATTTGTTCTATGTGCTACATATTACTGACAGAATCCAGTACAGTATACCTGTCTGGACTAACTGTTGTGTACACACCTGCAATATACTTACGCTGCTATTTTGACAATCGTATACTCATTATTCCCACTATCAAAACAAGGTCATATGGACATTGTTCTTTTCCATACCAATTCACAGCAGCGTGGAATGTTGTGACCATTCAAATTATACACAAAGACACAGTGATCAATTTCAAGAGTGCTCTTAAAATTCACCTTTATCGACTGCAAGAACAAACTTAAAGACTTAATATTGTTTTTTGATGGAAATATTTTCAGCATTTTGTACGTTTTCTGATTTATTGGCGTTTCTGTTTTCTTCATTACAGATATAATAACACTCTTACAGCTTCTAAAGATTAGGCGCTATACAAAGTACTTAGTGTTAATTGTATTATTATCAATGGAGAGCGACTAAATTGATAGTGTATGTTTGTGACTAAATCTTACTCTGAATCCTCTGGGAATCTCTTGCCGGGTCCATATAGGCTCTCGTGTCATATCGTGTCCCATTAGGCAGGGAATAACATGAGATCTCCTCCTGCGTAACGACGGCAGAAAGATAATATAATTGTTGAAATGGTGGGATGTAGTGGAAATAAACGTTCTGCCTCTTGTCCAGTGTCATTTAGAATAGATTCGGTAGACTGCTTTATGTTGGCTTGTGTCATGTAGATCGTTTTGTAGTCCTAAGAAACGAGACTCCGCTTTAGCTGCCACAGTGATGGACGGGGCGTATTTGCGGAGTTTTAAATGAGTATTGCTGCTTCAAATAAAAACAAACTCAAATACGACAAGGCCACATGGGAGTAAGTTCCTCTGACATTGGATAAAGGTGCTGTCATTTGTGCTGTCTGCTACGTAGCTGCAAAAGATAATGGAGGATGGGGACTAACGTAACTCACAGATGGTCCCGAGTCTGATAGAGTGACTTCCAAGCTGCTGTAAAGTACATGCATCCTCTGTGTGGCAAAGGCATGATAACAAAGTGAAGAAATACCTCTTAGCTACGGAAGCAATGAGCAGGGCATCTTACGCAGGGAGTGACTTTCTTTACTGGTCATTGAGATTGCCTGAAGTTCACGAATTCTGAAGCCCATACGATGCACACAAATATTCAATGAAGCGTCCTAATTGAAAAGTACGTGATAGTATCATTTGTATGACAAATATTACATGAAGTAAAGACCACATCAGATCAAGTAAGGTAAAGCTGACTAGAGCGGCAACTATATAACTAACCACAAAATGGACGCTCATAATAGATTAATACAAGAAATACACCTGAAGTATTTTTTATACTTAAGATAAATATACGGTATTATCATGACAGTAATAGCAACCAAGTGAATATATATATATATATATATATATATATATATATATATATATATATATATATATATATATATATATATATATATATATCATCAAATTCTCCTCTAAAGTACTACAAAAACCTGATACTAAATCCAGATCACATGTATATTTTAAGTTTGAGGAATGATAGGAATACGCACAGATGATTCGTGGAGAGAAAGGTACGCCAATTGCCGGAATAACCTCTTTGGTGCAGTGGAAGGGTTAAATAAAAGGGGGCACCTGGAGGAGAAACTGTCAACACCTAATCAGTTTATGTCAGAGATGACGTCAATTAGGAAGTATATACACGGTCTAAAAATATAAGTGTCACGGAATTGTATAAACCCTTATTTTTTATTTTTTTATTTGTGAACTAGATTTTTTTTTGGCGTACAACGATTCCCGAGGATTAATAATGTATATTGTATCGTATTTCAAAATAATGAGTTTGGTTCATCCTACGCCGCACGTACGAAGTGCGTTTGATGAGATGAACGGAATGTCTTCGATGCACGGACAATACCTGTATATAAATACCTCACCGAATGTAAAGCTTTGTACATTACTAAACGTCTTGTCAGTAAGCGGTCAACTAATAGGACTGGAATATCTTCAGCTATAGAGTTGCCAAGTGTCTGGAAATGTCCAGAATGTCCGGTGTTGTCCTATGCTGTCGAATGTCTGTAATATCCAATATCTGGAGTATCCTAGCTGTATAGTTTTCCCGTGTCCGTAATGTCGAGTGTCCAGAGTGTCAGACGTTGTCAGGTTATGTCAAGTCTCTGTAATGTCCGGTGTTTACCGGTGTTTTCCAGAGTGGCTCGAGGGACCTGAGCGTTCCAATTATCTGATGAATTTAGGTCTACGTGGTGCAAGCTATAAAGCCAACTACACGAATTGTAGAAGCTGTAAAGCTGAACTTTAGCAGCCGTGGAACTGACATAAAGTGTTCTGACAACGGAGTGTATCTCCTTACATATAATCTTGTAGCCGTTTGCTAATTGTGGGGTTCGTAAAACCCATTGCATCTATCGGAACTGTAAATATAAGTTGTATATATATCTTTTTCATTTGCACAATTTTCACAATGAGTGAATTGAGTAAAAAGTTACATTGTAAACTATAACCATATTTCCATTGTTTAGTCACTGTGAATCATTCAAACCTTGTGTTTATCTTTTGTACAGTAATTTGTTTGTATTTTTCTTCATTACATCTGTGCGTTATTGTGTTCATAATCCAATATTTGGATTAGATATACACGTACGTGTTCATAATTTAATTGATCATTCAAGTCATTCATTATTATATCATCGTCAAAGGTTTTCTGTTGTGAATCCTAAAATCCAAACCGGTAATCATGTTAGAATATGTGAAGATGATACTAATTGCAAGATCTCTCATGACAATATCAATAATCTACCTGGCACTGTCGAATTCAGAATAATCCCAAACCATCTAGATGCATTTGCTCCCTCGAAAACTATCATTGATTCGGCAAGCCCTCTTGTTTCTAAGGAACCTAAGCGACACAATGCACAAAAGTAAGATTGATACGACATATCTTCTTAAATATGTTCCAAGTTGTTCTTCTCGGAATGGTAACTAGGAAACGAAGTAAATGTTTTACTAATGGATACAATTAATGTAAAACGTTAGTTGGATGTTACTGAACACAAAGGCATAGGTAAATGAAGATGGCAATGAAATATTATCTTCAATTATAATAAGTACAATTAGACGTCTTTTCAAATATCGTGGTATCTGGATGTGAAAATCTCATCTTCCATAGCATGAGTTAATTCATCTTCAAAAACATTCAATGTGAATTTTATTAAAAATTCCAGTACTTCAGGTTTTTCAAAATTATTTATGTGTGAGCAATTTGGCAGAAACAGAAGGGATTGAACATATCTTATTTATTTTATCATCTGATTTGAGACCAGGTACAACTTTGCAAACTTACCAAGTGCATAAATTCCGCGATCTTTCTCAAACTGAAGTATCACCCCGTCTTCGACGACGAGTCTTGAATCGTTCCTGGAATTCAAAGGTTTGCTCTTTACATTATCAGAAAAGTATAGCAAGTGCTACTTTGATATAGCACTACATTTCAACGAGGGATTGGATATAATAAAGTGTAAACCTTTCATCTTTTGAACATAACGCTAGTCCTACTTGTTATGGTGATGGGGGATAATGGCACTGATATTTCATAATATAGTTTTAAAACGAAGTAATGAATTTCTGTTGATTCGATACAATATTTAACTGCACCGACAAGAGTAATGTTTAACAAGTGAAAAAGAATGCCATTCTTTTCCAGTTCAAATAGTTTCAATTTAAAATCATCAAACATCAAAAGTCAAATAAATTATATTTATAAACAAAATATATTCTGAAAATATTTGAATGAAATAATTTGATAGAAAAGGTTTGTTATACATTTGAACGGATTTACCTCAACATGATCGATCGACTAATTCTATAAGGTGACATCTGCTTTAATAGACTGACTACTCCTGTGACTTCTCCTCCTAGAGCACCATCAATGTTGAATGTGTCTTGCTCCAGTGCAAGTTGCTGCTGCATGCTAACGTCAATATAATATGGAACATAATAAATAAATGATTTTGTCATGTTCTTTTCAAAACCGCACACCTTTTCTAAAACACTGTCACCTTTTGTTTCGCCCCAAAAGTTGAATTTGGCATCAATCGAAAAGGTACTTTTGAAGTCAGGTGCCACTACCTCACATTCAGATCTTATATTTTTGAAAATATTTTGAGATATTGTGACATTATCGAAGTAAGTGTTCAACACGATTGTTGACGTGATATTATTGTCTCGAAAATCGTTTTCATAAATGGTAATGTTACCATTGTATCTAACGTCGACATTTCCTGTAACGACAATTAAGTTTGCGGTAACGCTGTTTTTGAAAGTGTTGTTCATTATCCATAAGGTAGACACTCTCTCTATGGCAAAATATGCTAATTGAAAAAAAGAATCGATGATATTCTCGAAAGTATTATTACGAATCATAATGTGTCCGATGCTGTTTGTATACCAGTACCAGTACGAACGATCCGAAATGAAGAGTGTTCGATTGCCATTCTGAAATGTATTGTCTTCCAACGTGAAGAAGTAGTCAATGCTACTATAGTAATCTTTATAAAGCCGAATTCCATCCGCAGTATTATTTACGAATCGATTACGTGTCATGGTCACGTTGAGGAATGTTGATTGATCAACATAGATTTCTATATATTGTCGAGTTTCCCATCCTCCCCAATAATTATAACTGCCATAATTATGATCAGATACATCGCAAGAATCTAGGAGAATTTCATAGGGCCTATAAGCATTTAAAGCATACTGACGATTCAGAGACAGCATAGATGAGAAGATGTGAGCTTTTCCCCCAGTGTTTATGTAGACTCCACTCAAATGATTATCCACAATATAACATTTTGAAATAATTACTGTGGCATTTGCTTCGACACTAAACCCACTTTCAGTGTTTCCTTGTACTAAACAGGTCTGTATTTCGATCCTTGGATAGTTCATTGGTACTTGTTCTGACCGGATAAGAACTCCACTCTTAGTATTGTTGGCAGCAATAAGATTTTCAACCTTTATTTCATAGTAAGAAGAGTTATCCTTTGTGATGGTGAAGATAAAACCATGTTCTCGTGAGAAGTTGGATACAACACCACTTATCTCTGAAAAATTCCCATTGATTGAGACACCATTCAGCGTATTGTTAACGTGAATGCTGCGTAAAGTTGACATTATATTGCCTGCAAATGTAAACAAATATAAATTATTCCCGCTACATGCAACAGCTTACTCCCTACGCAGAACATGCAAATCTAATAGAAAATATGCTAACGCACTTAAGGCAAATTCAAAAGACGTGACCGTTTGCATTGGGCACGCATTTGCGTATATCACATACGTTAAAACAAACCGAATGACACTGCTATTATTTAAAGTTGACACAATAATACATTATAAATTATTATAAGTTTTATTGACGTTCGGGAGGTTATTGTTTATACAGCATTGTTCTTTAAATGCACGCTGACATTCCATTTATCTCGTTAAATTACCAATTGTATTTATATATATATATATATATATATATGTGTTTGATGTTGAAGGATGGAAGCCTAATGATACAAAGATATATTACTTATGACAACGTAACTATCATCCCATTACCTTAAACTGCATCAGTGTTACATAAATGGAAACAGTAACTATACCTCTATTTCGCTTGAACTCTAGGCCTCGCCATTGTTGGTCATGTCTTTCTGAGAAAAGCTGAACTGGATGTGAAGTATTACCTAGAGCTATTAAAGAACCTGAAATTTAAATTGAAACGGGTAATATGGCTGTTTACAGGACGGAATACAATAGAAGAATTGTTTATCAGAATTTAAAAAATGATGTAAACTTGAACGGGACATGCATGCAACACTTTTGTGTTATATTATGTCAGAGTGCAATTTCGACCTATATTAAATACAAACAATAAGATATAATCCACAACAAAGGATTTCTGCGACGTCCTGGTTTACGTTTCTACTACGCTACAAGAATGGACCAATATATAGCAAAATAAAAGTCACCAGAGGGCAAATCAAGACAGAACTACAAATGCATAGAAGGTTTATAAGTATTTGACAGTCAGCATATTTAAAATAACTGCCAATCCAACATCGTAAACATTTATCGATAGTCAAAGAACTAAATCATGTAAATTGGAAATTGTACTTACGAAGAGGGAAACTATTAGAATCCAAGATTGGAGCAATGATAAATATAAGGTCATCAAATGCAGTTAAAATTATACAATTTACAGTTTTACTTACCAAAAACAGATATTCCAAGATTTTCTTTAAATTTTAAGATTACTCCAGCATGCAGAGTAAGTGTTCCCTCTTCTTTAATTTCAATGTTGGAGGTCACCAAATAAGGGCTCCTATCAATTGACAACGAAAGATTTTCCTTTACCATGCCTCCTATTTCTCCATTGGGATTTATGAAAGCGGCGTCATCATCCTGAATGTTAGATATATTCATAGATCCGAGATATGGCCGGAAAATGACATCAGATAATAATGCATCGTATGTTGCGTCATATATCTGTTTTCCAATAAAGTTGACATCAGTGGTTCCCCAATAATTCAATGAAGCATTAAAAATTGTGCCTGCAAATGACGTTCCTCTGTCAGGAATGACTTTCAGATTGTAACTGGCATTTGGATTTGCAAAGAAATTATGTCTAAGAAGTATAAAAGGAGCCGACACTGTAATTACCGAGCCAGTATTATTTTCGAATGAGTTGTTAATGACATGAATTCGAACGTTCTCATCAGACACAGGAGGCTGAATCTGTAGTATTCCATCCGCCCTGTTATGCTCTATACGGTTTTCGGATATATTTACAAAACCTGTACTGTAATCTCTGCTGTTTAGTTTCAAAACATACGAATTATTCAAAAACATATTATGGGATATTTGAAGTTCGTTTGCCTTACCATTGAAGCTTAAAGCAGTTCCATACCCATAGAATGAATTGTCCCTAATGAAGTAATTATTGCCTGTGTGGTACCAATATGGACAGTATACTACAAAGCCTTGTTTATCTGTGATTCCCGGTTGTGCAAAAATGTTATCGTGAATATTGAATGTGTGTATTGCATCATTTATATACCAGTTGTAGTAATAAATATCCTCCCCATTGGATGATGTTGTGAATGTATTGTTTTGGATGCTTATAACCCGACTAACGTTCACACTTTCAACCTTTGTGTTGCAGAATTGAAAAAAGAACGATCTTTGACCAGCAGTAAATGCGTTTTGAGTAGCAATTGTGTTAGATGATTGTGCATAAATGTCAATATTATCATACCAACTGGAGAAAAAGGTTCGATGTGTCCGAAAGTTAAAATGAACAGAGCAAGTAGAAACAAATATCGCAGTACAATATTCGCAACTTAATCTACTATTCTGTATATCCACATTAACTTGTATTAAATGTGTCTTTGGTCTTTGTTCGGTGATGCTGATGACATTGGATGTACTACTTTGAAATGTACTATTCCAGAGTCGAATATTAATATTATTTGTTTCATTCAGGTCAATTAGCAATGTCTGTCCTTTCAAATTAAAACGAGACGAATCTATTAATATACTCAAGTCTCCATTTAGACTAGGTACACTGATGAATGTACCAGAATCGCTTGCGTAGGTTCCGCGAACTTCCAATGAGTTGGATGATGAAAGCACTGATTTTACAGTTTCGTTATTCTCTGATGCATTGATGCTAATTTGGGGTTCAGCGTTCACTGATTTTACAGTAATAGCTTCACTTACGTCGCTGATGTTAGTATTCGTCAAAATCAGTCCTGAAAAAGTAAATTTCTAACAAAGTTTTATGATTTGACAAAAATATTGCTGATAGTTTAAAGCACAGATACTATCCATTGGGTTAGAATGTTGTTGCTACTGGTGTGTTTAAAGGTGATTCAGATGCTTAAGTTCGAAAATAATCACTCTGTCTACATAATGTCATTCATTTCAAACTTTGTTTCTCTACAGCGGTAATAAGAGGTTGTCCTTTTGTAAACATATTTAATGACTGTCTTATCAATATGTAATGTATTGATGTAGATTGAAGTTCATCAGGTTTGTATTTCCGTATTCAATAAACACGGTACAGTAGTACTTAAATGTTAAGTTCAATATACCTGAAATAAATTGATCTGATTTTCTTCACACCAGCAATAATCGAATATTATTTATATTTGTACTCCAAAACAGTGTTGATTATGAATGTATAACAGCACTTGAAAGTGGAAACAAAGCTATCACTATTGCACTTATTATTGAAAAAAGAAACGACTTATATGGGTTCATTAATAATAATAATAATAATAATAATAATAATAAGAATAATTATAATAGTTAAATTCGACTATTGAAATAAGAACGTAGCTGCTCAACTTCACACAAACGTACATGTACAAAAACAAGTCATTGATTATATTGAGTTACATATACATAAATTAAATATAATATATTTCATAACTAATTGGAAAAACTGCAATTACAGGAAAAGAAAGTTCTCTCAGAAATACAGATATCGTTACCAGATGTGGTTCTTTATATATATATATATATATATATATATATATATATATATATATAGTTAGATAGTTACATACATACATACATATATATATATATATATATATATATATATATATATATATATATATATATAGTTTAGTAATGGTATTACTTTATTTTTTGTTCGGTATTGGAAATAATTCAGTGGATTGTTTGTGTGATTCTATGTATTTCATTGCATTTGTATGATTTGTCTTAAAATCTTCAGACAATGGATGAATAACAGAAATTCTCTCTCTCTCTCTTTTCTCTTTCTCTCGCTCTCTCTTGTACCCTTATATCACATCTCTTACGTTAAGAAACGTTGGAAAATTTGGGACAGCTTAATGTGTATTACAAACAGGAATTAATTGAATAACAACGGTCATGTTTATTGTCTGTTATTGAGTTCACTAGATGGTATGCTTGCTAAAGATGTATAATTTAACAATCAAAAGGAAGATAAGTTTACTAAATAACTATAGCTCATTCTAAACTCAAAAGATCTTAAAGTCTGTATTTAACAGTCGCGACACTTAAATCTGACTGATCTGACGGATAGCTCGATTTATAGTACAAAAACAGATATTAAGTTTAGAAAATACACATTACATGGCATTTTGTAGATAATGTCCATTGAAATTAGACACAAAAACACAGTGGTCCCTTTTAAGGGTGCTCTTTCAACGCACCTTTTTCTTCTGTGGGAACAACTTAGGGACCTAAAATGTTTTGTATCTTATATGTTTTCATTATGATTTTATGTTTTCCAATTTCATGGTTTTTGTTATTTGTTTTTCTGTAGTGTAGTCATATTATTATAGATGTTGTGAAGCGCTTAGGGCTTTTAGGCACTATACAAAGTCCTCATTATTATTATTATTATTATTATTATTATTATTATTATTATTATTATTATTATTATTATATAGGAAGGATATAAAGTTTGTGCACAGTACGTGTTGTATTGTTCGTAAATTTTAATATTATCAGAATTAGAAAGACTTGTACCACAGGAACCCAAACAATGAAAAATTCGAAGCAAGTAGTTTCTTAAATGTATAATAAAATTTCAGATATATTTAACTAGTAAAGTGACAAAAGTTGGAATTGTTAAATGCAGTGTTGCTTGTTTGATAAATTCATTTTTGTTTTTATTAACCCGTACCTAATTAAAATACCTGAAGAGAACTACAACTACTTCCTAAATCCAGCTTCCCCTTCTGATATTACTTTAGTTAAGGAGAGCTAAATGTTGTCTGCTGACCTATCTGTCAGTCGGGCAGAGTTATCTCACCTTAGACATAACAATGGCACGTATCTATGCCATTAATCGATTCATAGGAAGAGTGAGGTATACAGGAATTCTAAGCCACAGTGGCATAACTATGAATTGGTACACAATGTTGTAGGGGAATCACATGAACCACATGGAAGTCATGTTAATGGGGACATGAAGGTATGCACCGTTTAAATCTACATCGATAGAGAAGTGTCTTTCATGAGTGGGATTAAAAATACGCTATGGTGTTTTAACTAAGAACAAAATGACTCGGAAAATTTGAAGAAGGGAGCGTAGATCAATGACCAGACGCAGATTGCCGATTGTATTTGGGATTACAAAAACGTATAGAAAAAACTAGGACCTTCTCGGTGTTAAATCCGCTTTCTGTAAGTAAACGGTGGCCTTCGTTGTTCATTCATTGAACAGTTTCAGAGGCTGGTGTACTATGAGTGAGCCTTGGGTCTATTGGTTGATTCCCATTCTAACTCTGTATCGATACTGTGGTTGTGACATACAGCGAAATTGGTCTCCATGGTGGATTGTTTGCGGACATCCTCAATTTGGCCATAAAAGAGAAGGTTCGAGAAAACGAGCTGTCCTCTTAGGTTGATAGTAATGGTGGACCTTCGGGAAAGTGCACGCAGAAATCACTAAGCTGCGTTAAGCTAGTTGTACATTTGTAGCTGCGGTTATTGCACTGAACAAATTGTTATGAGCTTCTCTTTTTAGTACAGGGGCTATTCGTGATTCCGACTACCGTGCATGCTCTGAGGTGTTCGCTGTGGGAGAAAATACGTTATGTTCCGCCTGTTGGAAAAGAGCCTTAGAAACCAAGGTAGAACCACCACTATTTATTCATTATTAATTGCATTACATATATTTTAAAAGATTTTATAAGTTCTATAGACTTGCACGTACGTAGATAATTATATCCCGTACTTAAGAACTCATTCTCCACATGCAAGTACCTACGAAAATATGTTAGCAAATGGTTTAGGCCATACGTTGTCGGGATAGGAATAGAAACCGTTTGATGGACCACACATTCATTGGAAGTGGAAAAACTCTAACTTGTAATGGTTTATCTTCTACGTGCACTATGTCTTTTGCGAGGTATATCGTGATGGGAGCGTGCTTCTTGGCACGAACGGTAGTAGTAACTTAAATATTCTTAGGTTTCGCCAGATAGTGTTATAACTGTGGGAACATGACAATATACCACATCCACATAGGTCGGCAGACAACGGTTTGCTGTTTTCAGCAAACTGCAATATTTGGTAGGGTTGTATTGACGTGGAGGTAGTAGTTATCTTAACGAACTAGTTCTGCGTAACGTATGTATAGACGAAACAAGGTGAAATATTATTGTGTAACATTTCCAAGAACACTACTTAGAATTTAACATAAATTATTGATTCCTATTTTTGTTTTTCTTCATTAAATATTGTTTTCTTTAAGAATGAAAACAACTCGGTCTATTTAGCAGACAGAGTATCGATTCTCAGATGTCCACAATAATAGTATGGTTCAAGTTGGAAGGGAAAATGCGAACATTTATACTTACGTCCTCCATGCAAGGTGATACCTTTCCAGACTTGACCAGTTGTATTTGATCGAAGAGTTGTAATATTGATGAAGCTGCTGTTACTGCCAATGAATAACTGACCTAATAAAGCCACAATAATCAAATAATGATGATGATAATGATAATGATAAATAGATACATGCATAAATACATACATAGTCTAAATAAATATAAATGTTAGTAAAACGATAAATAAATAACAGTTTGGTCGTCAAGGTTTCAATTTGACATAAAGATGTTCATATAAATTTCCATATACATTGTAAATGCAAATAATATAACTAAATTAATGCATTATATGTGTAATTTACCATATACGTTTAATAAGATAATACTGATTACCAGCAGCAACACAAAGTGATTGCTTTAAGGATTTTAGGTCATACAATTTTTTTTCCTTCATATTAGATTTTAGGTCATACAATATTTTTTCCTTCATATTAGACCAAATACCTAATATCTGATACATCTTTACATTCGATCGAGCATCGTTCGACATGAAAACGTCATTATTTATAACTCATCGATTTTAAGAATTAGCTTACATACAGAAATACTTGAATTAATGCAAACTTAATTCTACGAAACAAATCTATTAACCTCTGACAACGATTCCCCTATTCTCCGTAAACGATACGTTGTTACCGAGGATCAATAGCACTCCTTCCTCTTCTATAAGAATACTCCGGTTTACAAGTAATGGGGTATTTGCACGGTCGTCCCCTACTAGTGTACCTGTAATAATGCCTTCATACAAGTAAGAACCATTCAATAATTGTGGATTATCATCAAATTTATCCTCGTTCTCTATGTGTATGAGATTCACGTTCTCCATGAAAGGGTCTGCAAAATAATACTGCAATTTGACACGTGCCACCGCAACGTTTAAATAAAAGTCACAAATCTTCTGCTTTATTGTTGTAATGTCAGTGTCTCCCCAATAATTGTAAGGGGCCAGTAGAAACTTGTCTTTATCAAATAGGGTCCCAACTTTAAGAAGACACGATATGCCACTGTTTGAAGTAAAGTTATTGTTCTTTATGACGTGATCAAAGCCATTTCCGATTTCAAGAAGAGTGGAAGTACTGCAGTTCTCTACCTTATTGTAAGTGAAATTAAGTACAGCGTTATTTGTACTTACGACATTGTTTGAAACCCCGTATATGTTATTAAATCGATTGTACACGATGACTGCTTTCGTATTGATGGTGCTCTTTAAAATTAGACACCCACGAGATTCCATACAAGTATTATTCTGAAACTGAAACTCCATCCTTCTTGTATGTTCAAATTCAATGGGATAATATTGTCCTGATGAGTAGGAAAATACATTGTCCATAATTGTAATAACGTCACCGGGGTCATATGCAGGAGAAGCGAACATATACACTGCTTGATATAGATTTCCCTTGAAGTTGTTATTATTTAAAATAAGAGCAAATGAGTTAACGCTGACTTGATAAATATAAATTCCTCGCCCATCATTGCCATCAAAGTTTGAAGAAGATACTGTCAAGTTGATGCTACTGCCATAATTATACCACCTGTAAACGTGTATTCCTTGCTGCAAATTGTGTTCAAATGAACAATTTTCAACCCGAATGAGCCCTGGAATGGATTGTGACGTTTCAAGTCCATGTTGTGAATTCCTGCTTAATTTGCAGCTAATCAGGGTCAATTGTGTTGTAGCTGCAATATCCTGTAATATACGATCCCAGTTTTCCATAGTAACTCCACTCTTCATATTCAACATGATTTCTGTGTTCTTTATGGTAATATATGGGACAGGATTACTGCCATGCAGAACGATTCCTCTTTCATTAAAAACGAACCTCGATTCGATTATCACAGAAATGTTGTTATTTTCCAGCCCATTAGACACTCGAATTGCATCGCTGCAGGAATGGATTACGGTCTTCAGAATTTTCAACCCCTGTGAGGCACCCGTGATGCCTACAGTTGCTTGTCTGATTCGGGTGTTAACAGTAAAAAGGGAGCCTGAAAAAGACGAGTAGGCTTGTTTGTAAGTATTTGGTTTTTTTTCAATGTAATTAAGAATTTACATTAAGTGCTCGGTTATAGCCAACCATGTGACGACGACAATAATGATGACAATGAATATCAAGTATGTTATAGATGTACAAAATTTTCATATTGCGCATAAACGTCATCGAACGTGTCATCTGTTGGAGAAAGAAAGTTATAATATCGGCGTAATATTCGTTCTGGATTTAGTTATTAAAGAGAAATACAAAAATTGTAGTTTCTAAAATGGAACACTACTTAATGAATGTAAACTGAAAGAGAGCTGTTATAGAAAAGAAGTATAACCAGCATTCAAAAATATTAAATAGTACAGAGCGTACTTATTTGTATAGAGAAGTATGTGTGCAGATCTATACATTGTTCATGTTACCTATTGCTGACAAGAATGTTTGTGATTTATGTGAATTTTAAAACAATGGAATTCGAATGACAAAGTTATACAATTGATACAAATACCATTTAAAGCAGTGATCATTTTTCATTGATGATGTTGCATTCCGAACAAATATCAAATCGTTCGATGTTAAGAATGAGACACACACATACACAGATATATATATATATATATATATATATATATATATATATATATATATATATATATATATATATGTGTGTGTGTGTGTGTGTGTGTGTGTGTGTGTGTGTGTGTGTGTTTAAAACGTATTTATAAATTATAATACTTAAACGGAATTACTTATTGTAATATAAATTCTCTATAACATAAAAGATAACCATTAATTGTTAGCATACTCTTCAAAACTGGGTATGATGGCACCTTAGACTTTACATGATTCGGGTACAAATGCTGTAGGGTTCACGTCTAAGATTCGGCTAATATAGTTATGTGAGAAATCTTGCCAGTAGCTTCTCGCGGGTCGGTGTTTCTTTCCGGTCGTTTTCCCGGGTTTTTCCTCCACCAATAGTACTGGCACCCATATATAGCCTATCGTGTGCTGAACAATGGTGTTAAACCCTACTACAACAACAACAACTACACAAGCGGTAGTGATGAAAACATGTGTGGAGTGTTGATGTTGGATAATACTTAAGTTACGAAACAACATGTATAACAAACTCGTATTCATAACACTAGGATTTACTGGGAAAACAAATTTATCAGGTACCATTAAATTGAACCATCAGAAGAAAATTCGCATTTTCAAGATAAGATGATTCCAGAAATAATTGCTAAGCGGCTAGATATCTGATAACTGCATATTACAGTTGAACACACTGCAGTAACAAAATTGTTCTCTGAGACATTCCTGCTTTACAATCTGGTGAACTTTGTGTCATTCAAACAACTTACTAATTCGCCTCACCCATTTTGTGCTTTCCGTCCAACCTACCAGAAAATGAAATATATTTTGCAGTTAAAGTAGTACAACCTTACCTCCAGCCTGAAGTTTTATTCCACTCCATAGATTAATGGCTTGCATAACCGGATGACGTCCACTGAATAGAACTGGTACGCCATTGATCCCATTTGTAGACAGCCTTCCTGTAATACAAAAAAATATGGACAGAAATTGCCATTTCAAACTTTTGCAATTAAAAGAGTTGTCAACCATCAAATTATAATTTTTTATAGAATATACAATTTGTGTGTCAATGGTCAGATATATTTTCATCGTAAAGGTTACCTCTACTTCTAAATGATATATTAAAAGAAACAAAATCATTTGCCCAAAATGTGCATAAAACCGTTAAAGAATCAACTTTCGATTTGTATCTAGAGTTATTAAAATTATTGTAGGGTTATACACGTGTAGTAGACTGAAGGATGTTTTTAGATTTTGTTCCTGTGATTCTAAGATGATGTTCAAAACAGTTGTTTCAAATATTAAATAGACATAATTTTTAAAAGAATGGTAACATAACCAGTATCGTTTGCCACACCGATGACTAACATCAATCATTATGCACAAAAGTATCAAAGCTATCTCAAGTCAATGCAAAATTTAGAGCTCACCTCGAAAAATGATGCAAGATGTATGTAAGGAACTACCTCGTTCTTCACACATATAATCGTTTAAAACTAATTAGCTTTGCAAAAGGAATGACTTGCAATTTTCCATTTATACTTGCCGTTTTATAATACGGTAGTTGCCTTATTTGAATTATAAGCATATGGTTATACAATTTGGAAAGCAGGAGATATTTTATTCTGACAAAATAAAAAATAAAGAATTATATGATTGGTACGGTGAGCGACAGCGTCAAGAAAATACAGCATGTTTATGGATAAATTAGTATCAGAACAACGTTAGTCTCCTTAAACATGTGTCTGAATTTTACTTCAATATATTTCCGTTTTTCAATACGATATTTTCTTCTATCGTATCTAAATAGCCGGAAGTTTCCATTTTTGATTTATGTTATTATGATTTGCAGCTTTGAATTTATTTAGAAATCACGTTCTATATTTACTTGAAATGTGAACTAAACGGTCTCGTGAAATTATCTTAGAACATTTCAAGGGAAGCTAGGAAATAGTATGCCACAGAAGAGACGAAAACGTATTTTAAGGTAAAAAAAGCTATTTCGATTCGGTATTATTTGTGTCGCAACTCCGGTCTCATATCATAGTACCATTCATGGGTTGTAGATTCACAACACGAATCAAAAAAGGATGAAAGATGGGCCTTTTGTTCAGTAGAGGGCAGAATACCGGGTTTGATCTTGGTATCAGTGGGACTCTAAATGTATTGCGAGAGAGAGAGAGAGAGAGAGAGAGAGAGAGAGAGAGAGAGAGAGAGAGAGAGAGAGAGAGAGAGAGAGAGAAAGAGAGATACATACAGACAGAAAGAGAGAGCGAGAGACAGAAAGAGACAGACAGACAGACAGAGTGACCTAGCTCTACTCACCAAATACACTTAGTTCTGCTTCTGGAGTTGTGAATATGACAGTGACGCCTGGTTGTATCGATAAACTTCCAGAAGGTCTCACTGCTATCTTTTTGTTAATGACAACTGGACTTTGGCTTGGAATCCATGTTCGGCTATCCTAGAATTTGTTTTTATCATATCTATCATATATTTGATACAAATGATGGAGAAGGCCTGGTTTGATACGAGACAACTTATTAAACAGTTCAAGAATATGCTTACATTTCCATCATCTACTTCCCACACAGACCGATAAAAGCCAAAATAAATATTAAAATTAGAGACAGTGGGAGATGCATCATACAGTTGATTTGCGTTCTTTCGAGGCATCCCTTACACAGGTAATGGTTGGAGACATTATAACCAAAATATCAAACACCGTATGACAAGTAATAACATTATACTACGGACATATTGCTTAAGAAATACTTGATTTGCCAAGCAATAGTTAATATATTAATTGATGGAGAAATATGCGTTGCAAGACCACATTATACACAGCGACGGAAACGGACACAATACATTAATATATCTTTACTACAATAAGAATATATTTGAAACGAACTGAATTGAATCAAATCGAGTTGAATTGAACTAAAGTGGACAAAACGTTCAATAAACACTACCTCGATATCATTGTCAATAGTTGTGTTTACTGTATTACTGGTGTTCCCGATGTTGCAGCCGTACAGTTCAAGTCTGAGAGATGGTCTACCGTAGAATGAAACAGTATTGAAAGCTATGAATCGTGCCTGCAAAGAGCAATATATATATATATATATATATATATATATATATATATATATACATCCAGAGAGAATTGCTAATTAGTTAAACGTTAACAAGTAGTTTTAGAAATACATTGCTACGACATTTAGAAATAACGGACGTTACATGCAGTGTTTCCAAATTACACGCAGTTTGTCCTCTGGGACCATTTTCTTGCCATATATTATTTGTAATTAAAATAGGTTCAATGCATATTATAATATACTTGCTATTACCTTGATAGAACGATATGAGTAATTTGAGTCATATATATCATTTTATCACTAGAATGTTATTTTCTGGCACATATATGTAAAAGTTAGTTTGTAGGAACATATAATTTGCTATCGGTAACATCCGGTGGATTTTTCTGTAGTTTGTTTTACGTTTCGAACTAGGTTCGCGTAATAGAAAAGCATATCAAACCACATCAACTTAATACAATATAATCTAGTCAAGTTAGTTTCAATTTTATATCAATAAAATTTATAGGTTTTTTGGCATTTACAAATTGTTTATACATTTGATGTATTTTGTCACATTGTAAGGAATAATAATCAGATTGCAACATGTATGTGCTTGAACCGGAGGCTGATAATTCCATTTCATAAAGGTTACATGTTAGCTTTGCGAAGAATGAAGTGTCAAGCCAGTTTTGTAACACGGCCAAAGGAAGTCGTGATAGTCGTATTTTTGGTAAAACCAGTTATATAACATGATTTACAGGAAACGGATAAATTTACTGTGTTTGGATCAAAGGAACATCAAGTGGGGGTCGCAATTTCGCCATTGACAGACTGGCGTGGAGGGGAACGGTCTGATAATTATGTAAACCATGGGTGAATCGACATCCTCTCGTAGCTCAGCAAGTCGTGGACACCATTGGAATCGCAGACTTAAATATAGTATCTTGAGAACAATGCGTTAGTAGTCGCTAAACCATCTTGCGGGAACTAAAAGGGAAGACAAGCTTCTCCGATATCATTCGAATGTGGTGTAACATTTTGTTATTGTGAGAATTACAAAGGAGATTCGAACAGGTCAGTGAATATTTGCTCGTTTGTTGTAATCTATTACGGCAAGGTAATTGTACTTTAGTTATGTGTAGTATGGATACTTCATTAATATAATCGTTATTATGTAGAATTACCATGTATGTATGGCGCTAAATAGCCTAAAAGTGTTGGTGCGCCGTTAAATATCAATCAATCAATCAATCAATATTTCGTAGGTGTATCATGTGTAAGGATATATCAGCCAATGGATATGTGGATATCTGTGTACACATTGTAGAAGTGCAGTGCACATAAATGCGTCTAATTAAGTGATCTTGTTCTGTATAAGATTGAGAATATATCGTGTACATCATATTAGAGAGTATGGGTATTTCGATGTGCACGTTTGCATGGCGAAAGAAGGTAATCGCTTATCTGTTGATATTTTTGATATTGTTGTTTAGTACGAGTCTATATAGCTAGAGGAATATGATATGCTAATGTCCTTGCGTGTTCGTACAGGAAGGTGTTAGGGAGCAGAGGAGCTGTAGAAGGCCGAGGGAAATACCCTTATGCAGTTGGTCTCGAGTTTCTGGTAGACGAGCAAAGTAGAGAACTGAGGCAGAAGTAGTCGGACTGGATAGGAACTGACGTACCAATCCAGAGAAGCATAATACAGATGAGTAGGAACACAGGGCAGAAATAAGTATATCACACTAAGTCAGATGATAAAATAGACTGTCACGTGATCTAGTGAAAGACGAATGTCAGGGTTTAAAATTTGAATGTTATCTGTTTTGAATTATATTAAATTTTTGTTTATTTGAATTTCACATTTTGTATATTCAGTGATTTAACTGTCGGCATCGCTGACTAGGGGCTCAGAGCTTTGCATCTCTCTATTACTACTCCAATTTCTAACAAACATGAGCCAGGGTGGGTCTTCTGTAATAATTTGATATAATAGTGGGAGCACCCCACCCCAACCTAGTCCATGAGACATTTACATATTTGTTCCGTTCGACTGTATACATAATGCGTGTGGTCTACGTTAACAATAACTTCTTTTTTTTAAAAAACAATTTCACTAGAGACGTCAATAACAGTTATCAAACTGATCTATGTATTAAAATAATTTCTGTCGAATTTCAGCATCACAAATATAAAAAGATCAAAACTTACCTTAATTGTTGGATCAAGTTGAATTGTTTTTATTTGATTATATTGTTCATTTGCAGCCATGACCTCGCCTAATAGGTCGTCAGATAGATGGGAATTGTATGGATACCAAACCATGTTGTCATCACTGTTCCAAAACAAATATGAAGGTTTAGGCATAGTATTGAAACAGAAGCAGCATCAACTTAAGAAAAACAATTCATAAAGACCTACGGGGAGATGGAGTAAAACGGAACAAGTATGCATGTTAAGGCAAAATTGGTGAGCAGACTTGATTATCTAAACATATTTGTTTAAAGGAATGACATGTATTGTCTATGCACCTAGTTCTGATGGAAAAAGTGTACTAGAACTTCGCTGACATTTTTAATGACATACGCGATATGAAAGACTTCTTGCATAGATTCTCTGAGGAAACGATTATCACATCAGTTATTTTATATATATATATATATATATATATATATATATATATATATATATATATATATATATATATTATATATATATAGTATTTTTCGCTCCTTTGTCAAGTCTTGGTCAACTTTAAGATTGAGGCAATAAGACACCCTAAAATATATTTTGTACCGATTGGCCTTAATGAGAATGGATTGCATTGCTTAGAGAAAATAACTGATAATGCATTAGACAATAATCTATTTTATGATAATCGTTAAATCGATCAGAAAAGATTGAAGAGAAATGCAGCCAGGTGGGTAACTCATAACATACACTCCCATACGTCAATGGGAGGTTGTGGAACTTTATCAACATGTTACTTTATGGTCTATAGCGATTCGGATCGCAAATCAAATTTTATAATGCGATTTGTATAGTGCAATTTGCATAATGCATTTGCACATTTTAACCCGTCTCGTTGATCGGCACGATATTTATTAGTATTAGCCATCCTGACAATAAGGCTAGTTTCGTTATTGCTAAAACACTAATTGTTTAAAGTTTGTATGATTAAAATGAGAAAGATTCACTAGAGAGCATTAGTGTTGTACACATATTAAAACTCAAAATAAGAATGAAAACCTTGCTTTTACATATGAACATGCACTAACATATTAATCTAAGGAACGAAGAACAAAAAGGCTTAGGTAGTTTTTGCATTAGGAACAAATAAAAAAAACACACAAAGAGAAATTAATCAAATACAAAAATAAACAGAACGTCCAACAAATATATTTATCCTTGGCAACTTTGGTTCTCCTACAATGTTTCTACTAGGTTATGTGAATTCATGTTATTTTGTTTATACAATTAGATATGACGAAAAACCATGCTTATCATCGGGAGAATTTCTAAAGCCTGCCCAACATGTCATCTCCCATGAAGGACAACGCATCATAACTATCTATTGTTTGATTCTTTTATCAATTTAATTGTATAGCTTCCCTCCCCCTGCTCACAGCAGATATTATATGTGATCCCTCTAGTTATGTTTAGTATAGTATTGGCACTGCATATTGGACCATAACATACACCCTTTCTGGTTCTTTGAATACCGCTTAAATGTATTGCACACTTTGCATGCAAAATCATTTTTTTCCACTGTTTGATTTTATATATTTCCCCTAAAGCATAAACCAAAGAAACGTGAAGGAATTATAGTTGTTTTGTATATGAATTCCTATATTAGTATACTAAATGCATTATCAATTTCACACTAATCTGGAATCTATATAGATGTATTCAAAACGAACGTTTGTATGTTCTTATGTGCTAGAACCACAGAACAAATAGATGACGTTTCCCAAAAATGCGTCTGTAACGAACGAGTCATCAAAGGCGTGCATCCGGAAATAATCATGAGATTAGTGAAACTTAGCAGATCGGAAATTAGCATGAGATCAGTGAAACTTAGCAGACCGGAAATTAGCATGATGAAACTTAGCAGACCGGAATTTAGCATGATATCAGTGAAACTTAGCAGACCGGGAAATTGTTAAGGAAGTAAACGTGATGCAAATTCAATGCTGATCAGTTAAAATGTGACGAGAATAACGCAGGTTCTACCATGGCGTCGTAATGTTGCTGACGGTGAGTATGTGTTTACAATTTATAAATAGTCAGATTCAATCTTCTCCAATCAATTTGTACAGAAGCATCTAAAGCTAGAAGATAAAAGAGACTCGCTCTTCAGTGACTTTGTAATCATTGATCCCTGAAAATATATAATTCTATTGTTACATGCAGGTGTTGAAATTGAATGTAATCCACCTTTATTTACTTAAGCCATACAATATTAAGCTGATAAATCGTCTGGGTATATTTGATATTTGTTCGATTCAAAGCTGCTTGACTCAACGAGGAGCAAATTCTATAGACCGATCGACAAATGTACCTTTCCTTTGGTCTACTAGGAACATATCCACCCTGTTTGCTACTAACCAGTGTAAACTGTTTTATTTTGATATGCTTTTGTGACAATTTTGTGTTTCTTTGGTAGCCCAAAATTATTGCATGTGAAAAAGGTTCATTAAGTATCAAACGATATCGATATATACACTTCGAAAACCACATCAACCTAGTATATATATATGTGTCTGAATGTGTTGATGTATGCTAAAACGGATGAGAAGTATCCTGCGTACAAAATGGCACCAGATCCACGTAAATATTGTACACCAGCTCGGTTCAGTGTTTATACCTGTATGATACTCGTAATTCTCTTGTAAACCATCCATTTGTAGCCCCCTGTACTGCGATTCCACTAATGTTCCATTTTCCTTCCAGATCAATTTTGAGGTACTGATAGGAATCATATCCAGAAGCTATCCATCCAGCTGAATATATATATATATATATATATATATATATATATATATATATATATATATATATATAAAATGATCGATATAGTCGATAATAGCTCAAACGAAACTTACACCTTAACATCATGTTTCAAATTATGTTCTTTATTATTAACGTGGCTTCTACTTTTCACGGCTTTAAACAGGTATCCTTTGTAAAACTGTGGTTACTCTGAACTAAATGTAAAAGAGGTTGTGGCTGCGGAGGTTGTAAAGCCCTATTATCACCAGTTGATCTAGGACAGTTCCTATTAATTCCAAGGTTCTCGCTAATGTTATTGCAGTGATGCTCACTCATTCCTCTTTCCGTTGATTACATTTATGGTGCTTAATTTTCTTTAATTCCTATTCCAAATTTTACACTTCAATCCTGGAATTCTCCAAAGCCGAGTGTTGATCATTACATCCATATTTATAGAATTGAGCTTGAGAAAGCATCAATGAATATAATGTTATATATGCACCAGGATAAATGTAAATCTTTCAGGAGATTAAATCCAAGTATTTTCCGTAATACCTTTCAAAAAATCACTTCTAGATAGATATTTCAGGTGTTTTTGCATTTACTACACTAGTAAAAGCATACACAAACATGCTACAAAGTCGAAACAATTTCGTAAAGATGATCAAGCTAAGTAAACATATTTGCAAAAACCTTCCTTCAATCTCAATAAGAGTATCAGTTTAAATAAATGCATCCCTTTATCTAACGTTAATCATCATGATTCGTTAAATGTATATATTTAATTAAATATTAAACATCTGATTATGAGGTACGCAGAGGTTTGACCACAGGTGCTTTGACCATAGGTGGTTTGACCATAGGTGGTTTGTCCACAGCGGGGGTTTGACCATAGGTGGTTTGACCATAGGGGGTTTGACCATAGGTGGTAAGAATAATATGAAAAGACAATGATTAGTTGTTGGAGCATTAGATGTAAGTATATTTGGGGATTAAAGTGAGGGATTAAAAGCATATCTTCAGGGATTATAAGTTGCGGCATTTAATTCACTAAAATTTGTATAGTTGATTTGTGAAACGTTGGACTTGCTGCCTAGTTTGTATTCATTTTATGTTTAATAATAAATCGAGTAGGCCTAGCACCAGCCTTTATGTGGACCGAAAACAAGCTGTTATTGACTTTTATTTATTGCATGTTAATTACTATTTAGCATTCACTTATTGGCAACTCAAAGGAAACTTGTCACATAAAATTTAATTAATTTAAGCATAATTTTAAACTCTAAATAACAGTTTATTATTATTATAAAAACCACATGTGGACAAACCACCTATGGTCAAACCACCTATGGTCAAAGCACCTGTGGTCAAAGCACCTAGAACCGATTATGATAAGATCTAAGCAACTAGTTTTGAACCGCTATATATATATATATATATATATATATATATATATATATATATATATATATATATATATATATATATATATATATTCAGATGTTAATTACTCAAGCCACGTGGCACGTCTAAATACAATAATGAAATGCGACCAGCTTCAGGTTTTTAGTAAGTTCGTCTTTTGCCAATGTAACATATTCATATTTTGTGGATTGTTCTAGTAAACATTACACAGCTCAATATCATTGGCGGTTATGTTTATGTAATAAAATTATTTGGCTCCACACGTGTAGGGTTTTTAAGTATTAGTGTCCAAATAGTGCTCTTTGTGATATTTGTTCTCCCTATTCCACTCTCAGTCATTGCAAACATAATATTATCTGATAATTTTATGCTCTATATTAGTTAGTCGAAATTTAAGTTATGAACTAATCCTAAACCATTGGCACAATGATCAGTGTCACTATATTTTTAACAAAAGATGTCATTGTATGGCGCATATATTTCGCATGGGCCAAGTTCCTATGTACAGCATTACCCATGGTGTATCCTTTAGTTCTGCCGATATATTTATTTTCTTGCACGTGCGAAATTCCGGGGGCAAGAGGCCACTTTATTATTTCAGTAGTTTCCTCCATATCACACACACACACACACACACACACACACACACATACACACACACACACACACACACACACACACACACACTGCCACATGGACACACAGAATGCTGACGCCGTCTAAATAAAATGGCGTTTCGCTGTAAGTCTATTTATAATTTTAACTGTTTTTAAATTTGTCTTACATTTCAGTTAGATTGTACAATCATACACAGCTAGGTGGAATAATAATTAATATAGATCGTGTCAGGTTGCAGTCTCTTTTTCTGAATTGACAAGGTATGTTGAATTATGCGTGCTGCATACAGCAAATACTATAAAGCATTGTAACTTTAAAAAATATTCGTCAGACGCACCAGGAATACAATAAATTGACTTAGTACTTGTATATACATATTTGTGTAAATGATAAATTTGATGAAAAAATGACCTGCAAATGTACAAGTCAAATACGAGGTTTGTCTTTGATATATGTCATTCAAACTGTTTACATTATGATATTAACAATTTTACCTACTTGTTAAGTGGACTAAGACTCTTTATTTAAAAGTATTCTGTTATCACAAATATGGCACATATAGCTTGAGTTAAAATGTGTATCACCTGATTTTTAGTGTTTGCAACTGATTAAAGTTTAATATTTAGCACATTTGATAACTTCCAATGAAATGTAATTCTCAAGTATTCAAATGCTTAATGTGCTTCTGCAATATAAAAGCCCAAATACTACCTATAATAACCAACATATATATATATATATATATATATATATATATATATATATATATATATATATATATATATATATATATATATATATTCAGGTCACTTAAGGCTGGGGCAAAGAAAATAGAAAAAAATCAACATTTAAGAGCAAAAGTTCAAAGTTGCTATTTAATGACATTCTTGTTAAGACATAAATAAACAAAAAGTTCATCTGAAAAGTACTACTGTGTAACTAATTAAATGTTATAATGATAAAAATTTGTTCGATATAGTAAATAAATTGTTTGCAAAAGTTATGATTCGGGTCGGAAAAGGGCAAAAATTAACTTATTTGCATGGTTTTAGAGAAAGTTGGAAAATAAAATAAAAAAAGGAATATGTTTTATTTAGTTTATTGCGACTATAAACAATTACTTTGCTTATTAGCATCAGTCACCTCATTTAACGAGGCAGGGTCTGGAAGAAAAAGCATCAGAGAACTATTCACGAAACACATGACAAACTCCTCTACCACACATGTATGTGTTGCTGTATAAAGGCAAATAGTATGCAAGCCAGTACAGGAGATAAATGAAGACCACACCGCATGCAATAATTTCAACTACAAAATCCCTGATGTAGTGTAGCTATACATGTACATATATAAATGTGCACATCAGATGAGTGTATATTTCTGAATCATTAACTTAATACGTTTGTCCCCTTAAGCACTTTTAAAGGCCCTACCACATTTCAATACAAAGGCATTTCAACGCTTCGGTTGCATATAGATTGCATACAGCTGCAGTGTGTTTCGTTTCGACGACTGCAGTGAGCTTCACGGAAGAAATATATCCTAATTCATCATCACCAACACCATAGTAATATCGTCATATTCTTATTCTGTTTACTCTTCTTCTTTTTCTACACTACCCGGGGCTTCCTTCATGTCCTTAATTGTGTCTTTCCCTGCTTTTGAGTTAACCTCAGAAAATATCTTCCTGCAGATATAAATCTTGTTTTAACCGTACTGTCTTCAAGCTGATGTTAATATGTGGTTTGTGCACTCTTGCATCTAATTAACATTTAATAGAATATATATAATAACAGACAGACGACACTTCAAACAACTAATTCAAATAAAATTATTCAAGACCTTAAATAAATGCCATAGTAGGTTTCCTGGGAATGTTTACATATTATTGGTGTTTGCTTCTTGTCACAGTGTACCAAAATTCATGAATATAGATATAACAATTTTTAAAAAATAATTTACCTCCATCGTTGAGTCGAGCAGCATGAGGCAAATTATTGTTATCGTAAGTAGATGATGCTGAGAACTGATCATTTCTTAAAGTCCCATTTTCTAATCCCAGTGGACTGTTGCAAACCTCTGAAAAGAAGTATAGAAGGTTAAATAGGCCAACTGCAATTGCGCGTCTCACAATTAGCGACACATGTATACAGTCATAAACTCTTCCAATGCTAAAGCATATGCAAGTACTGACTAATCCTTGAGATTTTCATATACAAGTTATGTATCTGGCTTCAATATGTCTAATAAAAACATGAAAGTTCGGAGATTGTCAGCCTGAGAGTACTCAGAATAGCATGGTACGTGATACTTACACCAAACAACGTGGTACATGACACGTAATTATTAGCGTTGATTAAGTAATTATATATATTACTTTGAAAACATTCTCACAGTCATTGCGTGCAAAAATAATTCATGTATGGTGAACGTAATTCCACATACAATGCTATGTCATCCAACTCTAAAATGTATATAGTATGTTGAAAGGATTGAAGCGGGACTGAAAGACTATTCAAGTACATAGTTCCATAGAAGGTATTTGATCTTACACCGTTTTCATGATGATGATGATGATGGTGATGATGATGATGATGATGATGATGATTATTTATTATTATTATTATTACCTATAGTTTGATCATGCAGCTTTTAAAGTACACACAAATAAGTATGCTGCATCCTCTAGCTGCAGTTAAGTAAAACTTACTGATATAATCAACACCATTTTGCAAACCATTCATGATTTATGCAGCTTAAACGAATAGAAAAAAAATACATTGTGTGGTCAATAATTCTCCAGAATATTACAAGTTTCCAACGTTATGCTCCTGCAGCAAACGTATTCGAAAGATGCTTTTTCAATACTTGCAATTTATATAGATGAAAAAACTTTCTTGGCGAAAGTAAATACGAACTGGTAAGCGTCATTCAAAGACAAAGGGGATTCATCTCAGATTAAGGTAGAATGTTATATATCCATATGGATTGAAATACAGACGTTGACGCTATAAAAATACAAACACGGCTAATTAATAAGTTGATAATTATTCATGATATAATCCATACTGAAAGTGATTCGAATATTCACTCCATAATAGACAGATTAATGTGGTTCCGATTCGCACAAATTATAGTTTACCTTCTTCTGCGGCGTACACAAATGAAGCCACTAATTATGTCTGCGTCGATGGCATATTGTCTTTAAAACACTGACCAAACTACGAATGTCTTACAGGAATGAATGAAGTGCACATCAGTATCTGCATAATGCCATAGATCGTTCGGATAGAAATATTAAAAGTTATAGAACAAAATCTACTTCAGTGAGAGGTGATTAGGCACAATGTCAGTACTTGACATTTCAATTATGTCTTCAATAAAATACATATGTTCACCTTCCACCACTACACGACATGTTCGTCAAACTGCCCAACAAAGATCAGAACTCTAGTTTCAAAAGTACATCAATGATGTTATTATTACGAATATGTGGTTCTAATATAAATAACATTAAAGAAAAAAAAACAACATGCCTTTTAAAAGACAAGAAATAATTTATTACCTTAGAATACAAAAAGAAAATTTAAAAGAGAAACAAGCTTTTCCTTGTAAAATATGTTTTTAGAGCACTTATCCAATCACAATACCTTAGGGAAACTACTACCACGTCGCAAATCCAGCCCTCAAAGATACTACATTTAGCAAAATGGAGCTTAACGTTGTCTGCTTAACTATGCGGCGGTCTGGCAGAGTTATCTCCCATAAACCTCGGCGGCAAAGCCTAAGAATACATTAGTTGCTACTGGAGCGGAAGGCAGTCTTTTTTGCGACGAGTCCTCGACGGTGCATGTATTGGCTAAGCAACACGTTTCTAGGTAACATTGGGTTTTTTTTAAACACGTTGCTCAACCATAATAGCTTAGGATAATAGGTAACTTGTTGAGGGATGTACATTAACTAACCTATGAGATACCATATCCTGTCCCCAGGCCCGCACCTGGGGGGGGGGGGACAACCATGGCACTTGTCAGGGGCCCGAGCTAGATAGGGGCCCGCCCTTTTTCGAGTTTTGTTTTTGAAACACGAAAGGGTCCCGAACTCTGTCAGCTGCCTGGGGCCCAGAATTTCCTAGGTGCCGGCCTGCTGTCCCCTAAGGTATGCGGGACAATTTCAACGTGACTTAACTGGAGGGAACTCTATATATGTCGGGGCGCGGATTTAATTAAGGAAAAATTCCGACCCATTCCGCAAGTCCAACTGGAATAGCGTATCAGAGTGAAAAGAAGTTGTCGAGCCAGAGGAAGTTAGGTTGTTGCAGTACAGATTCATGGAGGAGATTGCCGTAATGGTTTGCGCATCACTGAGTGAATACATAACATTTACTTTCCTATGCTTTCAGAGCCTATGACCTTTTGCTGTGAGCAATTTTCTTCACGACTGGTTGTGAAAAATTGTACTTCTGCGAGTCTGTTTCATATGATCCAGACTTGCCTGTTCTCTACGTCTGAGTAAGAATAAAACAACTGCACGTTGTTCTTTAATTAGATGAGGCCAATTCTGAAGTCTCCGAGGTGATACAGTTGCGAGATTGATGGTACTATGTCCGATCTTTCCTAGTTCACAAGTATTCCAAATTGGTAACATATGGATAACATGTCTTGATAAATCTAACAAACTGATGTTTCAGCTCAATGTCGTCCAGGTAACCTGATGTTGCCGCCATAGGAATGACCTGAAAAAGCTCCATGATTCGACTAATCAAATGAGTAAAGACCCTGTAAACGATGCTTAGCCCTATTTGGAGTGACCTGAAATGATGTAATATTTTGTACTTGAATCGCAGTAACGTTCTGGAAGCTTCGTTAATAGGGACAGGAAGGTATGCGCCGTTATAGTCCACCTTGATGGCGAAGTCTTCCTCATAGAATTTAAAATACGCTGGGTTAAGCTATGATAGAGTGGTTTAAGAGGTTCGTGTCCTATGAGTGGCCCTTGGGTTGTGTTGTTTATTTCGGTACTATCCCTGTATCGACTCTGTAGTTGTATGAGTGATTGAAATTGGTATGTTGGTGGCTTGTTTGCGTACCTCTTCATGTTGTCACGAAACGGAAGGTCCAAGGAAAAAAGCTGTACTTTTAGCTTGGCGTTATAGTGGTCCAGGAAAGTGAAAGAGGAGATCACCAAGTTGCGTTCCACTAGTTGTAAATTTGTAGCTGCAGTTACGGATATGATCCGGATGTGTCTTGCGGCTCTATTTAGCCTTAGGGCATTTCTTGGGAACGAAGCCCAAAGCACCCCTTGGCGTATTGGACGTGGGAGAAGATAATATATATTCCGTATGTTGGAACATAGTCCTGGAAACGAAAGTCCATCATCGAAGCCAGGGCCACTATTTTGCCCAGTACCTGCCGAGTGTCATCAATGGCTATTCGGTCCAAAACGACTGGAGAGTGGCTTGGTCATCCCTAAAGCAAACAAAACATTGTCAACTGATGGGATTCCAAATGAAATGTTTGGAAAAGGTAGAACCGCCGACAAAATTGATGATGACGAGTCAAAACGTTTGTAACTCTCCCAGACTGCGGCAGCAATTGAAGTCGGACTCTTTCGTTCCGTAGTCAGATCACCAGATGTTGGAGTTCTTGTCCAGGGTGTTAATGGAGTGGGAGGAGGATGACAAACTTAGAGGTCAACATTGAAAAACGTCCTCATGGAAATTCAGAAAGCAGAATTTCTCCGTACTATATGATAGTGCAGAATATATGATATCACTGGAGAACAAGTAACATCATCTTGATTGCGTGCTGTGGGTTAAGACACCCTACCATGATCGAGACTTATCTGGCAAAAAGTGATGTTGAATGTAGATAGCTAAACTCGTAGAACGTCCTGGATGAGAATCCGTGATTTCGAAACAGTCGCTGAGGAACTAGGCTCTCTTCTTGCCAGAGTGTTCATAAATTATGAAGCGATATTTGCTGAGATGTGCTGAATGATTGTCACAAGGTTGTTAGGCTGGTTCATGTAATGTCAGAAAAACCTGGGACAAACATATCAGAAGCCGGTCTGTTAGTGGTTGAGCCCTTAATATTTGTTATTGTAGCGCTTCCTGATCATAATTTATGGTCTAGGCCGGTCTCAGCTGAAATAGATCATACGTGTGTGGAAGATTTCGTTAGATTCATCAGTTGGAACGGGTTATTGGATGCTTGATCCATATAACTTGACCGTGAATTGGTTGAGTGAGAGGGACTTTGCTGCCTGTTACTCCAGCTCCTCGCGGTTCAGCAACCAGAATTCGAAACTCGATCAGGCAAGGTAAAGAGAGACTGAAAATGATAACTCTTGCTGTGTTGACCTCGGTTCTGGAGCTTTTTCAAATAGTGTCAATGTCCGGCGTTTCGTGGCTGAAGAGAAATTTGACTTATATCTATTCTACGCTCACAGTTCTAACTTGTTAGAGAAATATAGTTAAATGTGCACTTGTCTTTTAGAACGCATTGTTTGTGCAGCGAGATAAATCTTACAAAATGCTGACCCAAATATTGATGAAAGAGAGTCTAATAATAAATCATAATACAAAAGATAATGACAATACACCTGTAAGGAGACATGTTAATTATTATCTGCGTCGCAAGTGTATTGTTGGAATAAAGTGTGAGCGCAGAGTTATAACAACTTATGGTTACCTGGCAGGAAAAAAATACGTAGGAGACGATCTCAATTACATCGCTACCTGTCAAAGAATAAGGCGCAAAATAACTCGGATACGCCTTAGAACGATTCGATCATTTCTCGTTTTTAATGCGTGCAACGTTACTTACGGTGGATAATTGTTTTTCTAGTTAAGCAACTGAACTAGCATGTATCTCGTCGTAGATCGCTTCAGGAGAGAGACACTATAATCATGGTATACACGGGTATTTCACCAATAGTAATAATCACACTCCTGTGGATTTAAGGAAGTCGTTTCTTTTAATTAACACTCTGGTCATTAGATCTTGTAAAAGAGTGAACGTTCTCTATTTGTGTTCTCCGGTCATAGGGGTAAGTGTTACAATTGTATTGTATTTGATATGCGAAGCATATTAACTTTTTAATGTCGTATCGGGAAATGATTACTACTACGCAGACATAAAACCTGAACTACTGAATTGTTACAAGTTGCTATGACAGGTTTAATTTTGAAGCATATATCGATAGATTTTTGTTCTGTACTTGTTAATGTGACCTAGTTTGGTTTTATTGTACCTGTCTGTATGTATGTCTTTACGCAAGGTGGGCGTGGCCAATCCAATTGTTCTAACACAAGGTGAACTGTGTGATGTTGGTACGTATGTGTGTGTGTGTGTGTGTGTGTGTGTGTGTGTGTGGGTGGGTGGGTATAACATTATGTTTGTCTGACCGTCGGTATTACCATATGAATATGGAAGATAATGTAACCATCAAGGCCAATACCGCTCATTTGTAAACTTGTGCTCATGGTGGATCCATGAAGACTGTCAGTAGCCGATACACGTATAGTCCAACCGAAGACTTCAGAATAACTGTGTCGTTTGTCAATGGGCACATTTGTTAGTTTTTACAAATATGTATCAATCATTTGGCTGTACAAATGATTGAATCATTGGTCGGCCACAATATATTGTTGTTTCAACTGAGTACAATTTGAGTTAGTTTGATTACATAAGATTATTTAAATCTTACTTTCATTCCAGAAGATTATTTGAATCTCAGTTTCATGGAACGAAATTACAACATTCTTTATATTTTTTTCTTGCATAATTTGATTAAAAAAGGCCAACAAACAAGCAAGAAAAATAGAATTCCGCTAAAATTACTCATGAGACTTACAATCTTCACACCTTACGTCTTTCTTACTTATATTCCTCGTTTTACCTGTTGATAAGTGTGAATGTCTGTCATCGGGGATGAAATGAAATTCACCTTTATCCGCTCGAAGGCATGATACATAATGATGGCATGGATATCATATGGTAAAACTGTATATACAGCTCACATAGATCAGCTAACTGATATCATACAGAATTTAAAAGCTTTGCAATGTGTTGTCCTGGCGCAATTAAGTGTATGATAAACATTCCTTTAAATATTGCTGGGTACGTAATACCTTTGAGATTCGGATAACTGACTTAGCTTCTAAAATACAAAAGTTCAGTGTACACAATTGAATTGATGCAAGCAACGAAAGACTAAAGACGACAGGACAAAGGTGTAATTAAACAAATTATTTGATTCTTGAAATATAATGCTTTATTTGCCTAATACATCGATGGGACGTTTAAAATCAAATGATAGAGGCAAATTTGTCCAGCATAAATCAGTTATTTTTTAATTAATATTAGAACAGTAAACTGACCAGTACTAACACTAACCTCTTAATGCGAGCGTCAAATGATGCAGCTGCTAGTACCATTTTTATAACTTTTTGGTATGTTTTGGCCTCTGATGGAATACGTGACCTCTCATTTTCCAGTAAATATCATCTAACCTCTTTGCTTAAGGAGTGTTTTACGCTTTCTCCCAAATGTCATTCTTTTATATACAGTCGACTCCACTTAACTGCACATCGGTTAACTGCACACGCCGGATAACTGCACACAGTCACGCCGGTCCCGTTTTGTCCCAATGCTTTTCAATAGGAACATACTTCGGATAACTGTACTTCGCTTAAATACACACTCCGGATAATACCCGGTGCGGTCCGCACCCCCCTAGCTACGCCACTGACAGCAGTTTTCGAATACAAACTATCTATAGAATTTCTTGAAATTGCCTATAATTCCTGGATCCATTGGTTGAATCAGTGAAGTTGTGTTCGGAGAAAGGAAAACAAGCTTAACATTTAAGTAAAAGTTGAAAGAGTGGATTCTAATCATTGTTTAAATTTATTCTTCACATATATTCGTGCCGTGCTGATTTAAAGCTGTACTAACTGCACACTCCTGTTAACTGCACGGTCTCGTGACGGGCCCGAGGGTGTGCAGTTAACCGGAGTCGACTGTAATGTAGTGACTTATAACCACTATAGTCTACTTTTGCTATTTATAATCACTCTCCTCTACTGTAGCGGCTTATAACCACTCTCTTCTACTGTAGAGGCTTATAACCACTCTCTACTACTGAATCCCACTCTCGTCTACGGTAGCGGCTTAAATCCACGCTCGTCTACGGTAGCGGCTTATAACCACGCTCGTCTACAGTAGCGACTTATAGCCACTCTAGTCTATTGCAGCGACTTATAACCACTCTAGTCTACTGCTGCGACTTATAACCTCTCTCTATTCTACTGCTACGACTTACAACCACTCAATTCTACTGTAGCGGCTTATGACCACTCTAGTTTACTGTAGCGACTTATAACCACTCTCATCTACTGTAGCGACTGTAAGTGACTATTTTTACGAAATCGTTTTAAAAACAATTTAGAATGGTTAACATTCCATCACGTGATACAGAAAACAACAAGATGCTTCTTCGTAATAGCAGATGAAAACAATCTTTGTATTAATATGTCTTTATTGAAAACATTAGCAAAGGATGGTCAAAATATATTTCTGTTTTTGTCATAGAGATTCTGTATTATATGAAGACATGTTTGTATTCATATTGTATTCAGAAATGATTTCATATTTTACAGGCTTTGTAGAGTTTATCAATTTTAACTTTATCAGTTGCACACTATACATTGACGGATTTCGTTTCGCTACAGCTATTTATGCAAAGTATAAGTTCATGTTAAACTTCAAGACTACTGATTCTTCTAACACATATATCACGTTTTGAACAACAGCTGTAATAACAACTAACTTGGTTTTTATGTCGAGGGTTCTTACATAGGACGTTCTACTGCTTTAGTTATCAGAGCTGACGCGCCTTGTCTATCTGAAACACTTTCTCCGTGTCTTGTTTATACTCATTACTGTCTCAACGTCCATCTTCCTTTTAACTTTGCCTTCTTTATTACTTTATCCGGGCAAACGCTGTCTTAAGGTATGCTTACAGTGTGTGTGTCAGTCTGTCTGTGTGTGTGTATGTGTGTGTGTGTGTTTAGCTGCACCTGCCTCTGTCTGACTGTGTCTGTATCTGACTCTTTATGTCTGCTTAACCGTCTCCATATCCTCTCCTACTGCTACTATTGTTACTGAAACTACATTCTGTGAATGAGTGTTTCAATTTGAGTAAGAATTACATTTGCTCTTCACTCTAGATGTTTATCCTACATAATCTCTCCAATTCATATGCCGTCGTGCTAGGGGTTTCTTTTGTCAACATGTTCTGTGCCATAACATTTGTAAACAAATTCTTAAAGGCGCGTCGAATGACCTGAATAAACAGGAGTCGCGGTACAGGGCAACACTGGCATACAGTTGAGTTACAACAAATTCTGGTGTGTTCAGTGCTGAAATAGCGTACCTATCTAGGGACGTTGCATCTTTATGTTGCCATCAATTGATATACTGCCATACATCGCTGTTATACACAATTAAACTCAGTCCCGGATTACCCATTAGGCAGAGAAGGCAACCGCCTATGGGCCCCGCGACTTTTATGGGCCTCATCAGGGGCCCCCATGAGACCGTGACCGTGGGTCTGGGGCCCCAAAAGTTTGTCTGCCTATGGGCCTCCACGCTGCTTAATCCGGCGCTGATTAAACTCATAGGAAATAAAACCTAAAATATGGATATTAACCTCTGACTAAATAATTTTAGTCGAAAGTGATTAAATATTCCCTGGTGAAAACTAGAACAAACTAAATGTAACAGAGATGAATATAGGAATTGGTAGGTACAGGTATAACAAGTGGTTGCTAAACATCATTTTTGGTACGTATTGATACAACACATGGTTCCAAAACAACATTGTTTAAAAAGTATTTCCTTGATAAGAAAAGGTATGTGCCAGTCAAGGTAGAGGTATTTAACATAAAGCACCTCAAATAGTAGAAATATATCGATATTTGGTATTTTATTCCATGTTCAGTCTCATTTACCCCGTTTAAAATAGTCCATCAAAATTATAAGTTCGTGGTGACCTTGCGCAGGACACTTGTGTAGTGCAGTTAACAATACACTGTTTAGTATAAGTAACTGTCAACTATAAGATTTTACCGGTACAAATTTCCCCGATGTAGAAAGAATGTGAAACTATTTTTTTCTTAAAGGATAAACGTGTATACAGTGGTCAGTGAAGCATTAGATCAAACGTAGTAGATGTCTACATGAGCAACACCACGTTATGAAGACAAACACCACTAGCTACGAGTAAATGTAACTTTATGTCGCAATGGGCCTTAACAACTTGTAGTATAGTCGCATAGTTCTAGCAAATGGAAGCTAGTATTGTGGATAACCTAGTTTGCAGATGGACTTTGTTGAAGTAAGTGACAGTACAGATAGTTCATGAAGGGAAGTAACTATAAAGTTTTGTCAAATCAATTAAGATATTGCACAGGATAAATAGAACTAAACATTCAATTATTGTAAAAATATAATGGTTTAATTAACAACCAGATTGTAGGAAAAAAATCACATTATTCAGGAATAATCAAATCTACGAAAACGTTAATTGATTAAAGAAATCCTGATTTTGCCCCTGTATTGTACCTCACATATGTATGTCCGTGTGTGTGTGTGTGTGTGTGTGTGTGTGTGTGTGTGTGTGTGTGTGTGTACATTTGCGTCTAGGAGTGTTACATATCCGTGACTAGTACTTGTCAAATCAATTAAGAGATTGCACAGGATAAATAGAACTAAACATTCAATTATTGTAAAAATATAATGGTTTAATTAACAACCAGATTGTAGGAAAAAAATCACATTATTCAGGAATAATCAAATCTACGAAAACGTTAATCGATTAAAGAAATCCTGATTTTGCCCCTGTATTGTACCTCACATATGTATGTCCGTGTGTGTGTGTGTGTGTGTGTGTGTGTGTGTGTGTGTACATTTGCGTCTAGGAGTGTTACATATCCGTGACTAGTACTGTAAATATCCTACTGCCTAGACAGGACACTAAGATTATAATAGCCGTTTTCCTTGATGCTTAACAATTTTTGTGAATGTTCTGACAAGTTTTAAGAAAACAAATCACAGCATATCTCTATGAAGAGCATCACCTCTTTGATATTTATTAATAATTTCTGGCCGGAAAGAGTCTGCCCTTAATGGAACCATTAAAAGAATTGCAATTAATTTGTGTAAAAATGTAAAAAAACTATGACTATTTTTTCCACAAACTTTATCACCACCTGTATAAAAAAATATAATAATTTCAAATGAATCATTTCAAAAAAGTTATTTTAAATGAAATTTGTAGACTTTTAATTGCGAGCCTTTAGAAATAAAGTTCCAGTATTTGCTTTCTTCTTAAAAAATGAATCAAATTTTAAAAATATATTTAGTATTTAAGAGCTTGTTCAGTGCAAAATTCAAGCAAGACAAACAATATTACACTACGCAAGTCATGCAAACACTTCAACATGCGTGTGTGGGTTATGGATTTGTAACATAGAATTTTTTTAAATCAGTCATATCGCTACGATGTCTGCACTGGTAAATCTTACCATATACATCGTGCGTGACACTATGTTGACACCAGGCCGACCAGTCTTAACACTAACCTATTATTGCTGAGTGATAAGCAAGGCAACTGTTAGTTCCAATTCTGTTTTTTATATGACTCGGCCATTGCTCGAACCCGTGACACATCACATAGGAGGTGGATGCACAAACCACTAGGCCACGGGAGCGTTTATTTCCGTTTCAACACTTTTCACTATTCAATAAATTGTCATGATACAGATCACCATATTGTATTTCGTCACAGTAATCTTTGTCATTTTCTGTCCTTATCTTCCTCGTTTTTTGTTTGCTGTTTCTTTTGTCATCGGTTTCATCGAAAGACAGACGCTAGTGCAACGGGCGGTTTAGACTCTATTCCTAAACGGGTTTGCACATCTACGAACTATATTCAATGTCATGAATGGAGTTTGGTCTCGTTTAACAGAATAAGAGGAGTTAACGATACAGTACTAGAAATCATGCACGTGAACATTTGATACATTATTTGCATGACGCGGTGTAGGCAAGGCTTGCTGGGAGTTTGCTTCTTCTACAACCCTCAGTTCCCGCAACTAGTAATGTAAAACAGACCCATAAAGCCGGTAATAGTCATACGTAATGTAATCGTCGATTGGAAGAAAACTTAGTTCTTAGTTCTTACATACTGATAAGCTTGTATGAAAAATTATACACAAACATGTAGATGCCTCATTTTAACTTTATAAGACAATGGGAAAACTATATATATATATATATATATTGCCAGACCACCAGCACAGTATGCTTCAACGGTCAAATATGAGATTGGTTTAGGACAACTGTGGGAGTCAGACAGGGCTGCTTGCTTTCACCTACTCTCTTCAACATCTTCCTTGAAAGAATCATGACAGATGCACTGGAAAACCATGAAGGAACTGTCAGTATTGGAAGCAGAATAATTACGAATCTGCGCTTTGCTGATGACATCGATGGCCTTGCAGGAAATGAGGAGGAGCTAGCTCAGTTGGTGAAAAACTTAGACAGGACAGCTACTGTTTTTGGTGTGGAAATCAGTGCAGAGAAGACCAAATTGATGACCATCAAAACCAGTGGCATCAGCACTGACATCATGATTAGAAACCAGAATTATTGACCAGGATTGCGCTGACAATAACAGCAATAGCAAGGCTGAATACAGTTTGGAAGACAGAAACACCTCAGTCAGCTCAAAAATCAGACTGATGCACTCCTTGGTTGCATCTGTATTCCTATATGCCTGTGAGTCATGGACCCTCACAGCGGATCTCGAAAGGAGGATACAAGCTGTTGAAATGAGATGCTTTCGAAGGCTGCTTGGCATTACATATAGAGAACATATCACGAATGAGGAAGGGTGAAACAGAATTCAGCAAGCCATTGGGCCTTATGAAGAGCTATTGACCATTGTGAAAAAGTGCAAAATGAAATGGTATGGACATGTCGCACGATCAACAGGGCTTGAAAAGACAATCATGCAAGGTACTGTGCAGGGAGGGCGAAGGAAAGGAAGACAGAGGAAAAGATGGGAGGATAAAATCTCAGAGAGGACAGGACTGAAGCTGAGTGACACAGTGAGAGTATCAGAGAACATATTGGAATGAGGAAACCTGTTTGTCAGGTCATCAGTGGTGCCCCAACGATCGGCAAGACTATGGGATATATATATATATAAGTATATATATATATACTTTTGCTCTTTATCACTTATCGCGTGTAATGTATGTATGATTTCCCTTAAACTTTCTCTTAATCTTTTTACCAAGTATAATTTTGTACTTGTTTATTTTCCCAGTCTTCATGTCTTAACAATTTTGTGAATATGGTATGAAATTATTAGGATATTTTTTTTAAACAGTTAAAGAGATAAACTATATTTGTTCAAGTTCTCTCCCCCCACCACCAGACACCTAACAAAATTATAATAATCTCTTATTCTGAAATAAAATGATTTTGTTTGTTTGTATGTTTGATTAGGATTTTTAACGTAGCTTAAACAATTTTTCAGTCATATCGCTAAGATGTCTGCAGTGAGATAGTTTATAGAGATGTCTAGCACTGGGGCATCATGCTGTAGACACGCAGCATGATGTCCCACCCAGTCACATTATCCTGACACCAGGCCGACCAGTCCTAACACTAATCTCTTAATGCTGAGCGCCAAGCGAGGCAGCTGTTAGTACCATTTTTGTAAGTCTTTGGTATGATTCGACCGGGAATCGAACCCACGACCTCCCGCTCCAGCGGCGGACGCTCTAACCACTTGGCCACCGGATGAAAAAATGCCCGTATGTCAAGCATATTTAGCTTATTTTCATTGAAATTAAATGGAAATAATATCGAGTAAGGACACCTAATTCGCATTATCTTTTCATTGGGACAGAAGCGATTGTTTACAAGTGAATATCTTTTTCACCTGAATTACTTCATGACAGACTTTATGGTTCATATAGCTACTATTAACGTAATGTATACAGAGTCCAGATGATTTAACACGAAACAATAATTTAAAAACAAATAACGTAAAATAGATTGCATACATGTATATCCATATCAGTTTAGAGCATTCCACTCTTTTTAAGCACCTAACATCCGTATCAGACATTTTCGTTATTGAAGTCGCTAATGGGTCATTTGAGCAAAACAAAATATGTTATCCCAGCTCAACTGTATCAAGTCGTTCTTGGTAGTTGTAGCATTGACTAAAGTTTAGATATCTTTAATTTGTGTAAAGACTACAAGTTTTGTCAAAATGATACATTAATAGAGATAGTGTTTACAAGTACTTCTCTGCAGTTAGCCGTCATAATGAAAATATCATCTCAGAATCATTAGATATGTGGGTGTAGATTACTTTTATACAAAAACGTATGCCATTCTCAAATTAATAATGTCAGTACAATAGGATCATGATGCTCCAGAGCAACCTAACCTAATGGAAAATACTATCGTTACGAGGGGATGGAAGCGTACAGAGCCAAAAAGGGTCTCGCTACTCTTAAGAGAGCCCACCTACACTACGCTGGGTATAACGTTCCCATGGCGGCTCCAGAGCAACCAAACCTAATGGAATGGTAAAATAACATGGAAATAAAAATAAACCTAAACTAAAAGAAATACATAAAGGTATAAACATCAAACGTTATATTAACTACCAGTTATACAATCAATAAGGCAAGCGTCTTACCTCTTTTCTTCTCATATGCTTCTAATTTGTTCCTTCTATATAACTCCATTGACAACATCTTATAACTGAGTTTGATATTACGAAGGTATTATAGGCCCCTAAAAAACGCGATACCGCTGTGGTTAAAGTACAGCCACTAACATGCCCCCCTAACTATGGTCCCAACTAGAGTGTATGAGATAGTCTCAAAACCAAGACTATCAAGTCCAGCGATACAATGTTGCAACTAAAAACCTCATCATATATGCATAGGTTATGACCCCAAATTAGATCTTATAAGGTAGTCTCAAACCCAAGACTATCAGGCCCAGCAACACAAGGTTGCAATCATATATATGCTAATTTAGAAAATGACCTCTAATTCATACACTATAAGATAGTTAACCCCAAAACTACCAGGCCTTGCAGTAAATTAATAACATCATGCATTAACTAACAATGCAAATAGTTGTCATATGGGGTTATATATTCTACACAAAACAGCACAAAGAATTCCAAATTGATAGGGAAAAATACGGACGCAAATTGACGAGGGAGCAAGGATGTCTAGAGTGAGAATCCAAAACAAGACACCCAAGATGTATACAGGGAATCATCGAGTGAGTACAGGGTCAAACAAAACACTCACAAAGTATACAGGGACCAACCTCAGGAGCAGAGGGATAATCGGTCACTAACAAGTGATAATGAGATTCTCCAAAAAAAGTCCTTTTTAGGGCTATTGTCTTTCATTGCTTTAATAGGGTCTTCCACTTGGTTACGGAAACCCTCCTTGACAAGCTCTATCCAAAAAGACTAACTTGATCATTTTCGGACCTACCGCTCAAAATTAACAATCTAATCCTCTCTGACAGTAGCTACCTTTCAAATGACGTTTAGTCATATCAGCAAACAAAAATTGTTAGGGACATATAATATGTACACTTTTGTACTAGAAAATTGGCATAGTTAGGAACGTAATTTAATATCTTCAACTCTACCATTTGATGAATTGCATCGGTGGCTTACACAATTTTAGCATAGGGAAATCCACTAGAAAAACTGGATTGAATTTGGAATAAGCGTACAGAGAGAGAGAGAGAGAGAGAGAGAGAGAGAGAGAGGATTACTCACCTGCTCGACCATTATACGCCCACGAAAACCAGGTCAAAATAAAAAAATACCAGAGCCGAGTTTTGGACATCATGTTGCACCCTGATATTACCGAACTCAGATGAATAGATAGTTCTGGAGCATTTGTACTTGACAGGCCACCGGTGGGTAATTATTAATCAAAGGACACCGACTTCAAAACAATGCTTCGTAACAGGAGTATGTCGTTTTCATAATAACAGGTGAAGTGTTCTGTGTGATGACATGCAACACAGACAAATCCGTCGTAAGAAAAATAACCGACACTAACTGTTGACTCAGTTGATAAGCATGGATTAATAACAACTTGAACCGGACAATCACGTTATTTAGCTTTAAACGCCTGACAGTAAGTAGCTCCAATGGAACGTAACGTATCCTGTTTTGTTGCTAAAAATAGGCATTAGTTATATGCCAAACATTGAATAGACGCTATGAATAAGTACAGCGCGCTGGAAATATACCAAACAAGAGATATGAGAGCCCAGATCTGACCGATTTTGCCAAGCTACAGACATGCAAATATTGCAGCATATTGCCAAACAGACACATATGTTATGCATGACTGCTTGCCTCCTCTTCTGTTAAACCGTTTTAATAAGTAAATCATTACACACGCGATTGATTGCGTTTCGACAAAGGACCATTGACAGAAAGGTAGCACAATATATTGCTACTTTACGTTCCTGTAAAAGCGACATAAATCTGTTCAGATGTCCTTCTTTGGGACAGGGTGGGGCAATGGGGCAAATACTATGTTTTATAACGATCTCCAAATGAAAGATGTCGCCATTTATTCAAAACTCGTATTCAGTTTTAGAACTAGGGTATCCGTATTCAACTTATTATATGTAGTTGTTATTGTTGTAGGGTTTAACGCCAACTTTTAACACAAGATAGGCTTTACATGGCGGCCAGTAGAAATTGTGGAGGAAAAACCCGGAAACCCCCATTAAGAACCACCGACCCACGAGAAGCTACTGGTAAGCGTTCTCATCTACATTGGATGAACCAGAGAATCAAGGTGAGATGGCAATGATTCGTAATTGTGAACGATTTAGTACAATAGGCCACTCTGCGGTGCCCTTATTATATGTAAGTAAACAGGAGAATATAAGGGTTACAAAATCCACGTCGAACATCATTCAGAGTTGTTTGTTTCTTTACAGTTTTATCTTTAACCCCGTCACCTTTCACACACTTGAAATGTAACACCTTTTGTGTATCTCAATGAAATGATATAATTGTTAGTCAGTGCGACAGATAGGACAAGAAAGAAAAAAATAATCGGAATATCACTTTTATTTTTGATCATGGAGTTTTTTCTGGAAATGGATTGGGAATTGCTTTAGTACATTTCCTTTATGATCAACCGGCAACAAACCCCATGCTTGTAGTAATATTTGTAGTAATATAACACTTGCTGAAATATGGTGTTGGTAGTCCGGTAAAGTGACGTAAAGAACGATCACAGGTTCGGGTAAGAAAAACCCGAGCCTCCACAAGTTATTGTCCCAAAACGTTTTCGTTAATAAAATTTAAAAGTGTTGTTCGGCCCTAGCCCCCTTACGGGCGATTACCCCAGGGATACCTACCCATTTCCCCCCACCCCCGTAACTGTAAGGGAGAGTACTCGCGATAACAGCCTTAAAGGTTTGAAAGGAAACAAAACTAATATATGTTTACTATGTTGTTCCCACTAAGCAACATAACGGAGGTCAGGAAAATAAGGTTAGAATTTTATTTTGTACTTTGGAATGACTGCACGTGCAAATTTATAGGAATATAATCAAACTTGTTTCCCATGATACATGCTGTGGTTTTGTACATGATCATCTTTTCTAACTTGGATGTTTTGGAGAGTCTTGAAAGAGGTCTGTCTTTAGATTTAGAAGAAAAAAAACGTTTTATAATCTAAAATGTTCTTAAATTCCATTCAATAATGGTTATATGTGAAACTTAAAAAACTGAATTTCATCCTTACAAAAGCCTGAAAATGACCTGGAAATTTATCTTTAGAAAAGCGTGAGAAGCATGCAAAGGCACATCGAATCAGCCGATCTAGGTTGGCCTGGGTGTAGATCGAACTCGCTAGGTAAGTATTACGCATCAAAAGTACAAATACAAAAACCCATCGAGATGCCCTTAATTAGCTTCGTGTGTTGAGCATCATGTTGAATTTTGAAGTCCGTTTTTTAAACCGCATAATCTACACATCCTCCCCCCCCCTCTCTCTCTCTCTCTCTCTCTCTCTCTCTCTCTCTCTCTCTCTCTCTCTCTGGAAGGTAATTCTTTTGTGAATATTCTGCAGGCAAAGTACAATAACAAATTGCCACGGATCTAGTGTGGAGATCATCATATGCGATAGCAACGATTCGTATGTGGCCATACAAATGACTACAGTTAATTGACATTTATACGTGTAAAACCATCATCGCGTTTATTGATCTCGTTACCCTAAGAAGTGCGAATCTAGCGCTCTACAAACTGAGTTAGAGCGTCTCCCTCTGTTTATTGATGATATTTTTTAATTAAAATACTGATTAGGGTAATTCTTATTGTTGAACATCAAACCGAAAATTAAGGCATTTATCCAGACTGTCTGTCTGGATAATAGCTCTTTTGTAAATAATCTTTGACATTTTGCAAGATAAAATCATCTCGGATCTATTTGGAGAGCATGACATCCGGTATATATATATGACAAGTATTCGGCCATAAAATGACTCACGGGAGTTACTTGAATATCTACATGTTTACACATCATACCTACATCAATAATTTAAACAAAATAATAATAACACGACAATACATGTAGGACATAATTACTATTATTTTGCTAAATAATTTGTTTACTACTGGTCTCATTAAAATAAACCATTTCATTTGAAAAAACTAAATGAGGAATCATTATAATTGCCTCTCTATCATGTATGTAGATGTCGTTTAAATACCCCGGGAAATGTGCAAGATATAATCATGGCGGATGCATTTGTAGAGCGTCACATCCGGTAAAGGTTTCAAAATTATCCCCCCTCTATAAACAAACTGACTGCAGTTACTTAGATATCTACATTCTTGTATCAATCAACACTCAACCGTGGCAAACATAAAACATAGCGTGACTAAAAAAGATGTAGGTTACACTTACTAATTTTACTAAAATGTGTTTTCCATCCGTGTTATTAAAATAAATAATTTCATTTTACTAAAGCCAATACAAAATTTCCATCCATCTCTCTCTCTCTCTCTCTCTCTCTCTCTCTCTCTCTCTCTCTCTCTCTCTCTCTCTCTCTCAAACTATTTTAGTGAGCATAACATCGTGAATTACCTTAAAACCATGAGAACTATTCTGTGCTGAAGCGTCTGATTACGGTTATAAATCTGCTCGTTTGAGCCCATCTTCGCTCATCAAAAAATAACAGACAAGGTTTTGATCATCTTGTGTGATTTTGTAGACTTTTCATCTATGCAGTCAATGAGAATATATAATTTCATTTATAGACTGTATTAAAGAACGTTGTTTCTCCTTCTTGTTACTACGTACAAGTGACTGTCTGTCTGTCTGCTTGCGTGTATGTATGTATGTGTGTACGTGTATATGTGTGTATGTATGTGTGTGTATGTGTGTGTATATGTATATATGTATGTATGTATATGTGTGTGTGTGTATTTGTGTATGTGTGTGTGTATATGTATATATGTATGTATCTCTGTGCGTGTGTATGTGTGTGTATATGTATGTATGTATGTATGTATGTATGTATGTATGTATGTATGTATGTATGTATGTATGTATGTATGTATGTATGTATGTATGTATGTATGTATGTATGTATGTTTCTATGTGTCGCTTAAACCACGCCATATGCAAGTCAGTCAGTCTCATGCAACAGTGTTGCACATCTTCAGTACCATGACGCCACTTCACCTGTTCTATTCATATTGTCCCTATACAACCATATAACACTATAATGACCCAATATTCCACATGTTCAATTCCCATAGAAGCTTTACAGCCCCATGAGTTCTGAAAAACCCTGAGGTCATAAACCCCCAGAATTTGACAGGTTTACATTGAGGCTATACAGCCCCACTGTACTACTGTTAGGTGTTAGCAGTAAAACACCTAAGTTCAATGTTGTTGTTTCTTTGTTTTTTTTTTTTTTTTGTTTTGTTTTTTTTTGCCACTCTCCGAAAGGCCCATATATGTCGAGACATGTGGAAGTGGATCATCTAGTCATCATACTGGCTGATACCACACCTAGGCGGGGCGGTTAACTGGAGCCAATCTCCGATAGTGGTCATTTCTCTCCAGGGTGTTTGTGAGGAAATTTAATCTGAAACAAAATGCTCTCTACCTTCTAATTACTGATTTGTCGAGAGGGGTGCGATGAGTTCGACTGTAATTATTAAGTGTAATCCAGTATTTTAAAAACTTCAATCCAGTCATTATCAAGGACATCATGCAAACACACCCCAAGGGCATATTGCACTCACGGATTGAATGAAAAGTAGGCTATGCCTTTATGATTTCGTCGACTGAATTAATTCTACGGTAAACAAATTTGGGGTGTACAGAGCTACAATAAAGTGACTAATGTATGGAATCTGCGTACCTGAGTTAAAGCACGATTCAAACATACCAAGAGGATAAGATATAATCTACCTTGATTTTCTCCAAGGTATATCGCATACGAAATATACCTATCATATGTGACTTACAAATCGTGCAAATAGGTATTATCAATTAATTTTCCAGCCACCACTCAGTGAAAGTGCATACATGTTATACAAAGCGGTGACCATGTACTAAATTACACATACCACAATCAAGGGTATATCAAATCGATTAAAAAAGCTTCTGAACATGTAATAGATGAAAATGCTGTTCAAAGTTTACAGATGTTAAACTATTTGAACGATACAAATAGGAATGATGAAAGATAGAAAGTACAATTAAGGGTGTTAATTCTTTAACGAAAAATAATGATAAAAAGGTAAAAGATTTAAAATATAAAATACGCTTTTATATACATTCTATAAGAAGAGGGAGTAAAATTGAAAATATACCCAGAAAAAGTAGGACTGGAAAAGTATTAGTTAGCACAATGTCGGTAAGACACTAAAATCTAATATGTAATTAAGACCACATTTAATACCATTTTCAATGTTGGCAATGAAGTGACTAAATTCAACCGCCAGTTTGTGAAGTTGTTTCACTAATGTTGTGTGTGTGTGTGTGTGTGTGTGTGTGTGTGTGTGTGTGTGTGTGTGATTTGAATTTTAAACGCAGCTTTAACACTTTTCCATTCATTTCGCATCTGCAGTATAGCAGCTAATCGTGTTGTCTAGCACTGGGGCATCATGCTGCAGACATGTAGCATAATGTCCCGCCCAGTCACAGTACCCTGGTACCAGGCAGACCAGTCATAACACTAACCTCTTAATTGCTGAGAGCAAAGCGAGGCAGCTGCTAGTACCATTTTTTAAAGTATCTGAAATAACGTCCTATACAACCTAATATAGTCCAGAGAATAAATTCAAAGTCTTATGGCCTAAATAGCATCAAGAGCAAGGTTAGAGATTATTTAAAATGATGTTGTTACAACTGTTTTTGTTTTCTTCATGAAATATTTACGTTTAAAGAATCTAATATAACACCTTCAATATTTGTCATTTGATTTATATGGACAAATACGTCCTATTTTTCTGTTTCTTTGTTTGTATATGATTCTTAGGATCATCCACTAAATACCTACTCAAAGTTAAAATTTTGTAATGCGGATATATAGCATGCTCTAAATGGATACTTTCTTTAATGTGTTACATACTGTCACGACCAATCCAAAAATATATTTTATAACATCACGACCAATCCATTTTCTACCCCATAGCAAATTTGGCATAACTGATGCATCTGACAAACTTATGTCCTTGAGATGTTGTCTATGTCGGTATCTCCAGCAGATTGAAACGAAACGAAAACAGAATTGTTAACTATCCCTACCTATGCGTGTCAGATTTTGTCTGTCTCTTTCTCTAGAACTGATATAACTATAACTACCTTCTGTGAAACGACATTAATTATATTGGGGTCGGGTTTTCACATGTATTTATTTTTTTCTCTATATTTCTCCTCATTACAGACAGTTTCATTGGCTTAGTGAATAGAGCGTCAGCCTCGGATGCGAGAGGTCACGGGTTCAAACCCTAACCGAGTCATATCAATGACTTATAAATTGTTAATAACAGCTGATGGTCATCTTGATAGTAAAGCCACGCCAGGTTGCTACATACCAACTAAGATTACTTTATATTTACGTGAAGAGGAACTTTAGTGAAATCAAACACCTCACTAAAAAATTTCTCCAATTCAATACAGTCTTACTAGTTATTATTGTAGTCGCACCTCCCTTAACTCGATCTATATAACGTCATACATGTCAACTAATAATAGAGACATGTTGCGCGAAGACATTGAATGGGAGTGGAGGTCAAGGACAAGAGTCACACAATCGAGCTACAAACAAATTCGCGTTTTCAGAGCTGAAATACTGCACCTATCTACGAAGTTTCATTTTTGTGTTGTCATACAATAAAATAGAGATATTTCTTCTAAATGTTATGAGTTACTAAATATGTAACTCGTTTGACCTTCTAAATGTTATGAGTTACTAAATATTTAACTCGTTTGACCTTCTAAATGTTATGAGTTACTAAATATGTAACTCGTTTGACCTTCTAAATGTTATGAGTTACTAAATATGTAACTCGTTTGACCTTTTAACTTAATATTCTATGTAGAAAGTGACTTTATAGTCCGTGTAGAAAATGAAGTAATAGTCAGGGTCGAAAAAGACTTAATACACCGTGTAGAACATAATTAATAATCCATGTAAAAACTGAATGACGTAATAATTCGTGGTGAAAGATAATGATAGATCATCTGTGAAGAAACTAATTTAATAGTCCGTGTAACATGTGACTGACTTAATAATGAAAACAAAATGATTAAGATGAATAGTACTCTCAATAGTCTAATTTTATTTTTCAGACATATATTCGTGTCCCTCCAGATGGGTCTTAGCTTTGACATAGCTGTCATTGTGTGTGCTGCTCGTGCAAAATTTCTGCTTTTGATCCCTCTTCGGTGATTATGGAACTTAGATATTTGAACTGGCTCACTGTTTCCAGTTCCTGTCCTCTGACTTTAATCTTGGCAGAGATTTGTTTACCACTATTTGTCATCAGCTTTGTCTTCTCATGCTTATCTCCATGTCACATCTGGAAAATGTTTCATGCAGGGTCTGCACTAAAGTGACAAAGCACACACACGCTTGCAAATCACAATGTTTCGATTATGAGTCATTCATTGACAATACCATTAGTATCCATTATATTTATGTAGATATACAGATGCTGTTTTTTCCTGACATAGAACTATTTATTCTCTACCATTTGTTGATTCACGTAGGCGCTTGCACTTTTCGTATATAACTTTCTTTTAAATTCACTTTCAAGTAAAACTTAATTTATGTACTGTCTTAACAATTCATTCAAAATACGGAAAATATCTGAAGTTTTTAAAATATAACTAGAAAAAGGTAAATCTATATAATCTTTTCAGTTCACATCCCACTTCATTATCCTGATTTACTACTTGACATAAGATGTCAACGGCATGTGAGTTTACCAGTAAAGGAGGTGCGTATAAAAATGCTGTGGGTTAAGAAACATCCGTGTCTAGTTCTTGTTCAAACAATTGTTTTTAAATATAAAATTAAAAATTGTTGTTTGGCCCGGGCATCCTTACAAGCTCTTACTTCCTGGATAAATACCCGGTTGCCCCCATCCTCTTTGTCGGCCCTGTGTATAAATCAAATAAATTCAGTGGAATTGCTGAACTGTACGATATTATTTGTACATTCCTGTTGTTATAAGACAACGCTCTCTCTTGCCTGTCTTACCGTCCCGAATGCGACATACTAGAACATAATCACGACGAACTATTTTGAGACCATTACATCCTGGATAACCATGTCACATATCTGGCTGCAAATGTCTTACTGAACATTTGCATGTTTACTTCCATCTACGCTCTATCATCACGAATGTTACAGTTATCAAAACTATGTATGTATGTATGTATGTATGTATGTATGTATGTATGTATGTATGTATGTATGTATGTATGTATGTATGTATGTATGTACGATTGTGATGATTGAAATGAAATAGTTTAATGGAAAAGAGTAATAAAGTGGAGTTAAATGTCTAGAAGACCGAGATGCATATATAAAAAATGTAAGCGCATTCTTTGGTTTAGATTAATAAAGTACGGCCATGTAAAGTTTTCTTTCTTTCAGTATTTTACACTATATATTTCGATTTAAAGTATCCCTCTTATCCTTAAGTTTTCATTACATTTTGTTTGCTTGTAGTCATACATATTTTCTATTTGTCACAAACGTTTATTGGCAGGTTTGTTTAACGTCTTACCATGAATCGTTATAAATAGTATTTTTTCACCTTACAATTGCACATCGACAGATTGATTTTCAGCTGTAGTGTTAAACTCTAATTGGTATAGACCAGAAGTGCTGCTAGATAACCTCATACAAGTTGACTACTGTCCATCCATCTATCTGTACATGTCTCTTATTGCTAGTCCTTCTGAACTTAGAAGACTATAATAAAAAGTATCACATAAATATATATACCTACGTAAATACATAGAGACAGATATATGCGCATATGAGATAAAATGCTAATGAACAATGTCTCCATTGTGACGATTCGAATTAAATTTTTAATGGAACATATAGGATTAAAGTGGAGCTCTTTGTTTATGGATCACAGTGATTAAAGTATGAAAGTAAGAGCATACATTGTTTCAGGTTTACGAAGTCAAAGAAGTAATGGTTTTACTTTTTCAGTATATTTCATTATAGTTTTCTCTATTAAGTGTCTCCCTTCCCTCTACGTTTCCTTACATTTATTTACTAAGTGTCTTTGGAAAGATTTTGTTTTAATTCTTAGCAAGAAACGTAGTAAATAGTGCTCCTATCATCTGGCAGTTTGCATATTAAACGTGCTTGGTTCTAATGGTCATATACCAAAAGAGCTTCTGTATGGCCTATTACCTGTAAACCTCTTTCCATCTATATATTATCACAAGCCACTTATTGTTATTCCTTCTGAAATACGTTGAGTGCATCATAAAAGATGTCAATGATACTTTTATCCCACGATCTGGTTTATTTAAAATGGTGCTGCGCAGACAATCAAACATGGTCGCGTTTACATGGTTCTATAGAATCATTTCCCAATAATTCAACGTCATGGTAGATTTTTTGTGTTCGTCTTGGAACATCTTGAAACAAGTGCTCATGCTAAAATATTGGGTTTTAGGCACCATTTTGTTAAGGTAGTAGATCCGAAAGGTTCTGGACCAAATTGATCAATACCTATTAATTACGAAGATTGGTTGCATTCCATCCTTTAAATCCTCACTTTGTGGGACAGATACAATACATTAACTGCATGATTAACAAGGTTTATCTCTGGAGATATTCATCTAAGATATTAATGGTTCAAAGCTGGTTTCGTTTTAGCCTATCAGGAGTATTAATTATTTAATTTGAATAAAACTATACTATAGGAATTGGACAGAAATTGGCATGAAGTGCCATTTCAAACTACTTCGATAGAAGGAGTTTAAGAATAAAATTGTAATTCTTTCGAATACACCATTTGTACCTGATCGGCACCAATGTATCTTCTTTAAAAAAGCTACCTGTATTGGTGAATTATAAATGGACGGTAACAAGCAAATGACTAAGCAAATGTTGTGCACGAGCTTTAAATAAGAAAAATGTGATTTGTATCGGGAGCTGTCTAAATAGTATTCAAATATTATAGACTACAAAATACAATTTTGTAAATGCGAGTTAAAACTGAGGTTTGTTCAACGTCATTTAAAAAGAAAGGGAAAGAACTTTTCATGTAATGGTTACAAAAGCAGTAACGTTTGTCATCCACATATCTGATGAAGATGGATCATATCGTACATTAAATTATCAACTCTATTTCAAATCAAAGCACAATTTGGAGCTTACACTGAAATACGATGCAAAAGCACTGATTTATATTACAACGTCGCTTTTCACGCATAGAACCGTATTCAGATAAGTAGACATGCATATAGAAGACTGCAACTTTTGTCATTTTAGGTGCGGCGCTATATCGTAGTCGTTGCCTTCTTTTTATTGTAATCATAGTCTTATAATAAATATATATATATATATATATATATATATATATATATATATATATATATATATATATATTAGTGTATGAGGAAAGCTTTAGACTCTTTCGCCAGTTGTCTCAACATTAACTGCATTTTGACCGATTCAACAAAACTACTCACATTCTAAATCTATGATGTCTATTTGAAATGACTCTGTTTTATGTATTTGTCCTCGATCATATCAGTAGTAGTAAAAAAACAAATATGACACAATGTCCAAATGTTTAAGATACAGAAAACTATTAACTATTTGAATTTTCTGTTTGTTGTGACGCAAATGGATTCGAAATCTCTCACATTCATATGTTGTCTCCTCATAACATCTCTCAAGGAAAGATAAAAAGGATGGGCCGTCTTAGCTTAGTAAATCAATAAGTGTATGAAATATTGACGTTGTACGAAACTGTATGGCATGAAAAATATTTAAGCAGTATACATACGCACTTTCGTTATCTCTCTCTCTCTCTCTCTCTCTCTCTCTCTCTCTCTCTCTCTCTCTCTCTCTATATATATATATATATATATATATATATATATATATATATATATATATATATATATATATATATATATATATATATATATATAATTGAGGAGATTGGAATACATCGATTGATTGATAAATAGTTAAAAGTAGATATTGGTTTGTTGAGTGTTAAATGTCCCTCAGAACATAAACGATTGTTGATGATTTCGCAGTGAGCCCAATTTATTTCTTGGAGAATACTTACCTAATCTTAATACCATAGAAGAACTACTACTAATACCTCGAAAATCCTGCCCTCCTAGATAAAACTGGTAACACAAGAGAGCTAATCGTTGTCTGCCGACCTACGTGACCGTTGAGAAGAGTGGTCTCCCTTATGGACTTTCCAGCAATGTCTAAGAAGTGTGTGTGTGTGTGTGTGTGTGTGTGTGTGTGTGTGTGTGTGATTATTTGGCATGTATTCTTGACAAAATATATATTTTACCATGTTTCTCTTCCAAATACAGTATCTAGTCATAATACCTAGGGAAAATATGTATATGATGGAAGCAGGTACATCCCCTTACTCCGGTTCACTAAGGTATCTTAGACAGCTTCTAGTGAACCCGTCTCTATAAAAGCGCAGTTTGCATAGGAAAAATGTGCTACTCCAACCCCTAATCCAACGGAAGTCTTGAAGCAGTCCCTTACGAAGCTGTCGATCGATCTTGACAAGAAATCCATTGAGCTGCGGATGTACGTCGCAAAACACTGATCACAGCTCTCAGATATAAAAGCTAGTGACTGTGGCTTCCTATCTAAATTCCCACATCTGAAATGATGTCGTTAAGCGAATAGTTACGGACACATCTAGGCAGGTGACCACTGCTCCAACATGGTTAGCCGACATGGGTAATGCATTCATTTGAGGTGAAGATATCTCTCTGTTTGCCAAACTAATAACCCACTTAATCCAGGACGAGATAATCTTTGTTGATATATCATCCTGTCTTTATGAGAGGCAAAAAGAAGGGTGATCTCCCTCGTTGAAGGGACTTTGTTTAATTAAGGTACTAATTCATAGCCTGAAGTGGGGTCTTGAGGTTTGGCCTGCAGCTTATGTGTCCAGTTGAGGCCGAATTGTTATGACAAAGGTCTGGTTAACCGTGGAAGTAACCCGGTTCTTTATGATGACAGAACTGTCAGAACTGTATCCATTAAAAGTCTGCTAATAGGCCATATAATTCGCAATGATGCTTGCTGTTGCTAATGCAATGAAGAATAGTGTCTGGTATTATAGATTCGCCAACGCTACGCTTGAAATTAATTCAACAAGTGTCTTCTTCAGTCAGGAAAATAGTTACACTTTGAGAAAATATATAATATTTTTTGGTGGTGCTTACTCAGAATTGGCGAGTTCTTCGGATAGATCATTGCTATGTCAGAAATTTATCTTCCACGATGACGAAAGGTGTGAGAAATTGGTACGCACAAACCTTTTAACTTAACCAGTGCTAACCTTCTCTCTTCGAAGAGTCAGAGGAGAATTTATCTCATGCAGCAAGGATGAGGAGACATGCTGATCCCCTTGCTTTCTGTATTACATTTGGGGTCAGAGGTATTGGATGATAGGTGTATATGTCCAGGTAGATCCTGGTCAGGAGCGCTTATGTCGACGATAGAAGGTAAAATGCCATTGTTTCTGGCACTAATAAATAGCTGTGTAACCTGATGAAATAATTCGTATTTGGTTTGCAGAAGCCACAAGGACCGGCATCAAAATGTTATTACGGATCTTTGGATTGCACAAAACAAACCTTTGGCACATTCTATACAACTTTTTACTTTTCATTGGGAGATTTGGATTGCATAGGCATTCCGTTATGTTCATGTACTTTCATGTATGTTTCAGTAAAGCTGTTGGTGATTATTATTGCTGTGATACTTTTCTACAAGTCACTGATGTTGCAGGTTGCTGGTGGTCGAATCAGGGTGATCGATCCACCTGTGGAAACTTGATACGTAAACGTGATACGTATCTGGTACATAATATTCTATCTTGAAGAGATGGTTGAAAGAGGCAGTTGAGAAAACAAACACTTAAAACACGTTTGGAGTCACACTAAAACTCATTGTCTCAAAATTATCTGCCAATGTCAATGTGTGGTTCCAATAAATTCAGCTAATTCACCTTAATGCAGCCGAACACAAGAACACCTCCGAAACATTGCAATTATCCAGGTCAGAGGTGGCACAAATGCTAACGAGTGGTGGAATATGTTATTGCATTGCACCGATTCGAGCATTATTGTCAGCAGTGGCTCAAGCGGATGAAACACAGCAGCATTATGAGCTGTCTGAATTGAATCAGAAAAACTTCCAACAATGCAGCCGGATGCGAATTAAAAGGACGAGGACTTCGATTAACAGGCACGAATTGTTGGATACCTTTAGTCCAAGGTGTTTGATTACCCTGTCGCAGAAGATCATGACGTTGATGAAAGCGAAGTTTATCAAGCATCCAATAATCAACCTTGATTTAATCACGATGGCAAAACTCAATGTTTGTTTGCGTTGGTTTATTTTTTCACGAATTTGCTTCGATGCTACAACGTACAAGTGAAACTGACATAGTCAAGATGGATTCGTCAACGGAAACCGGCGCTAATTGGGTCACATACGCGGTAACACCCGAACATAATAATTTGTATTTGTATTCTTATTGATCTCAATGCTAGTTGAAGTTGTTAATTATGTATTGCATGGCACTGGTGAATGAAAACAGTTGTATTCAAATTTACCAGTACACAGTTGTAATTAAATGTACCAATACACATTTGTATTCAAATTTACCAGTACACAGTTGTAATCAAATGTACCAATACACATTTGTATTCAAATTTACCAGTACACAGTTGTAATCAAATGTACCAATACACAGTTGTATTCAAATTTACCAGTATACAGTTGTATTCAAATTTACCAATACACATTTGTATTCAAATTTACCAATACACATTTGTATTCAAATTTACCGGTACAAATTCATTTTGGATAGTCCCATATCCAGTCTATTGTCATTGAAGCGTTCCTTGCACTGAAGCTCTCAACGACCCAGCAAATACTTGCATAGTTTCAATTTAAAGTACGTGTGATTACATACACCAATATCTATCTACGGAATGTATTCAGCTCGACGACACAGTGCTGATTTCAATCTCATCCAATTGCCACTAAACGGATGTGTCTAAGCGTACTGGTCGTGTTGTTGATGGCGTTGATCAAGATGAGATAACACATTTTGAAATCAAAACGGTAAAGGGATCATATAAAAAATTTGACGTTCAATATATCATTGTTAGGTTGAAAGGTGACTTTGTGATAAAGAGTCTGGTCGAGTGGACCGACAATGGTTGAATCTGAGACAGTGGCGTGTCAGTTGCGTTCATCAAAGACTATGTTGATACAGACAATACTGCAATAAGGAAACACGTGCAAGAAATAAATGCCCGCACCAACACCTGCATTACATGTTGCCCATTTGCGAGTCGTTTGAAGGATAATCAAAAGGTATATATGAAACAAATTGCTGACTTATTTTCACTGTCATATATGGCTTTCATACACAAACTCAACATTTAAAGGCGCGTGGTTCTGGATTGTATTTATTTAGAGTATTCTGTTATTATGGTTTTAGCTGGAATGCATTATCAATATTGATAAAAACCAGTATGTTGGTCTTTAGTAACGTCAAAGATGAAAATAATCAACAATAGTATACAATATCGACACCGATTTAGCAGTTGATGAAATTCACTTCGAAGGAATCAACATTGATATGGATGGGCACTTATCCAACTTTGGCGTTTTTGTAAAACATTAGATTTTATTATCATTTATATAAAAAATATTATTATTGTTATTATTATTATTATTATTAATATTATTATTATTATTAGTAGTAGTAGTAGTATTAGTGATAGTAGTAGTAGTGGTAGGGCTGACGAAGTTGCAGCTTTAATTTAGACCAGTTTTTAGCTGATTTATCATCGATGACAGTCTGAATACGATCAGTGATCTGTAACCGGTGACCAATGTAGATAATCAATACGTGCGAAGGAGAAACAACCTACCTACCTCCATGCATGCATGCATACATACATACATACATACATACATACATACATACATACATACATACATACATACATACATAGACACAGAGATACATACCTACCTACCTACCTACATACCTACATACATACATACATACATGCATAAAAGTATATAAGCAAGAAAGCAAATCTTTTCAAATCTTTCTTGTCTTTCCATTACTCTCATTTCACATATTCTACATTCAACAGAAACGCACGTGAACGCATACAAACCCCAAAATAAAATATCCATACACGGGAAGAGGGAGAGAAAAATCAAACTCATATATACTATCTACACACGGGAAGGAGAAAAACAAACCCAAATATATAGGATCCACTGAGTGGAAGGAGAATGAATCACAATATATGCTATTAACACAAACGTATGCATATACATACAAACCACAAATCTACTATCCAAACACGCGAAGGAAAAAGAAAAGAAAAACAACAAATATACCATCCATACACGGAGGAGTAAATGAAAAAAAAAACACAAATACAATCAACACAGAAGGAAGGGAAGACAAACCACAAATCACAAATATACTATCCACACACGGGAATAAGACAAAAAAACACAACATCTACTATCCACATAAACATACGCACATACACACAATCCGGAATATCAACCATCCACGCAAACGTAAGCGAACGCATACAAACCCCGAAATCTACTATCCACACAAACGTACGGGCATACATAAAAAATCCAAATTCTGTTATGCACAGAAACGTCCGTAAGCGCATATAAACACAAACAAAATGACATTAGTAAAGGGGTGTTTCTAACCACAATTATCCACACTCTTACCAATTATCGACTTGAATAGTCTCTTTTCTAGAGATCTGGTTAGCCATGACAAGGGCTGTGTCATTCGAACTCCAAATACACTTGGCAAATGGTTACATCTTCAAGGCCGTTCACAACAGATGCAAGGGCGGCTACAAACATGTTGTTCTTTAGAGCGCAAACGGGGCTTGAGTGTCTTCATTATCTCACTTCTGTTTCATGGATAGTGAAAATTTGTTGCTGTTCTTCTGTGCCACACTCGGGGATGAACTAGCATCCTTGCCTCCTGTGGACGCTGTACAGGTTGGTGTGGCTGTGTATGTTGTTGACGTTGTTGTGGTTGTGCTGCTAATGGTTGTAAAGGCATCTTCACCTCATGCTTCATCACACACAGAGGTTTCTGTATGAGTTGAAGCGGGATCCCTCTCATCGTTTCCTTCTCTTTTTTTTTCCTTCCTCCACCTCTTCTTCTATCCTGTCTGCTTAGTTATGGCTTCCATACTCAACTCGTTTAAAATGTGCCTGGCATACTCAAGGTGCATTTGGAGTTAAATCAATTTTGAAATTATGTTGCACATGTTTCTCAAGATTACAGATCAACAATGGGTAGCCAGGAATATCAGGCAGTGTATCACACCACGTTGTACTCTACCACGTCGTATTACACAATCATCACATACAGGGCTTCGTTCAGTTATATCTGGAAGCGAAAGAACTTGTTAACATAATCGTTGTCGGAAAACACTAGTAATTTGTTTTACTTGATCATTGTCATTCTCGTGTCAACATCCCATCCCAAAATGTCAAAGAAATCAGGACAAAATATGATGGACAGCACCTTACCAAAAGCAAATGTGATCAGTAGGCGACGAGCATCTTTATGACACGCAATGGTAACACGTGTTCTGACACTCTCCAGTGGATCGGCAAACAAGAGATTGAACCAGGTAGCACTCGTGTTCAACACATATTGGCCACTAAATGAATAGCCTCTCGGAATTATAATGTTATAGGTGATCTGTTTAGTTTGTAAGTTATCTGATTTATTCTCACATTTGAAATGCGTATCAATGTACGTGTGCACTTGTTCGTCATGAACTTCGACAGTCAACTGTTGTTATTTGGACGGATATTTAGAACTTGGGTGGCATAAATGATTTCCACCAATGTCAATTCGCAATGCACTTCGTGATCCAATTAGATGTCCATGTCGTACTGTAACTGCACAAAGTATTATGGGAAACACTTCGATGGAACTATCACTGGGTAACGTTATGTATAAAATTGGTTGTTATTGTTCATAATTATATGGTTATACTGTCCGAAGGGTCACTCGAGGTCAGAGGAATGTTTAAAAGAGGATTGCTGTTTTTATTGTTAGAGTGGTGACTTGCGTTGGACGTAATGCTACTGTTGTTTCCATTATAGCAGTATTTCAGGTAAGGATTTGGAAGAAGGTAACCGATGCAACTGCTCAATAAATTGTTGGCAATTGTTGCACAACTCATATTGGCAATGGCACCACAATAACACAATAAACCACAAAGATTTGACTGAAACAGACTATTTGTGTTTTAAGCACACATTCTCAACAACGCACTCACAATTCTTTTTTTTGGGATAGATCACGCAGAGAAGAACTGGATGAAGGAATGGTCACTGTGGCATCCGAGGCTGTGTTGATGGACATGATGGTCATTTTCTTTAATAGTCGATGACTTGCAAAGTGTTGATCCAAGACACAAAACTAGGAGGACATCTTTTCCAAATTACTTTGATTTATTTGATACGTCGTTGTCCACTTTAGACGTTTTTCGTTCGAGAATGTTTTTTGTTCACGCGTTTTAACTCGGGCAAGTGAAACGTTTATTTTAACACTTTCCCGTTCATATCGTCCAATTTTTAGACGGTGGGAGAAAGGCCCCGCTCTCGTCAAGTGATAAGAAACAATTCGGTATTCCAGTTGGGTAAGAAATCTTTGTTTAAAGTTCGTTTTGTTTTGCCAATGCTTACCTAATCTCCTGCTGACAACATTCCACCTTTATTCTGGACATCCACCGCCGGGGACATATGAAACAAGCACTCAACAACATATCGTCGTTTCTGGCAGACACTTGTTGGGGTGGGGGAGGGCACATCCCATGATCCGATGGTAAGGTTGGTTATACGCTTGATGCAGGTGCGGTAAGATGTCGATGTACTTATAAGTTTGTTGATGCGAAGATATTTTCACATGCGTTATGTCAAGGTGGGTTGAAAATGTTCCATCATGTTGGCTTTTGTATTTTGAATCTCGGTATAGAAAAAAAGAATGCATCGTTTCTTTATTTCTGTTTGGAAATCTTGATACAGAACTTTGGTGTTTGAAAGACTTCTCAAAACTCTTCATCGTCGGGATTTCGTGGCGCTGTGTCCATCTTGACCGCTTATGTTGTTGATGGTGGTGGTAATGGTGGTAGAAGCTGCTTTCTGTCGGCTTTTCTAATTCTGTGGGCTTTTCAATCTCTAGGGACGTTTCGTTTTCATTGTCTGTGACATGGTCTTGACACCAGTGCTCTTTTGCTTTTGTGTCCGTGGTTTTTTTTCTTGGGAAGAACTTTGCGGGCATTGGGATTCCATTTTAAGATGGTCCAAATGATTACACATTCTAGAGGACTACTATACCCGCATTTCAAAATGATTTGCCTTTCGGTTTGAAGTCGATGCGAGTTTCGGCAAGTTGCGTCAGTTATACTCTGTTGCGCTCAACAAAGCACGTGGTTTGATGTGGAATGTGAATGTTGTCTTGCAGGAATTGATGTGCGATCAACTTAAACCATCGTAAGACATTTTTGAAGCTGGCTGTTAAGACAAGAGCACGTATTTTTGTTTATTTCGCGACTGATGCAGTACAAAGCACGAATAAGTTTGTCGAGATCATGACCGAAGTTACGTCATATTGACACTTTGTGAGATAGTCCCAAAGTGTCCGAGGCTTCCATATATTTTTTTTTTCTTTTTGTTAAGTCGACAACGGGGACGTGTACATAACATGATCTCAGTCTTGACACTAGTGGTGAAACAGATGGATTCATAATAGCAAATATTCGTAGGTGGTAGGTTGTAAATCCACGAGCCAATAGATGCTTGGGGTTTGAGTGGCATTTCCGTATGCAGGAATACGTCAAGGCGTTCCTACCTGTTTGGCTAAGATTTGCAATTTATTTCTAGGGATTTACAACAAGACCATGTAACGAACATTGAGACAAATGGTATGGTGGAATTTACTTTGTTGAAACAAAGTTTGCACTGAAAACGACGATGTCCATTACTTTGAGGTAAACCACGGTTTAATTACTTCGTAGTCTTCTCCTAACTCGTCGTCGAAAATGACCAGATGGGTTTGACTGGTGTCAGACACGATCCCGTTGTTTTCACCAAATCCTGGCCTTCCACAAACACACTGAAAATTGCTTTCACGTTCTCAGAGGAGGCAGTTATGCAATTGCCAGTGTTTGTAACACCTCACGGTCCCTTGAAGTGGACACTCGAACAAATGATGTTTATTTATGTTCGATCAAACGTTTGACAAATTCGGTTTTATTTGGACCGATGCGTCCGGCAATTATCATCTTAAAAAGATTGCGTAGATATAAGGCCTCCCAACTTGCACGATATAAGTGTACATCGTTGACTATGAACATGGATGAAACGTTAGCCATAGTAGCGTAGGGAATGTCATTTTTGACACAAACACAGACAAGATAAGAGTTTCTATGCCATTTTTGGGACACAAAAATGAAACAACATGAAAGACAAAAATACATAAATGCAAATGACTTAGTGCAGCAATAAAATACTCATCAAAGTGAAATAAAAACATATTCTCTGTATAACACGTTTTTCGTAACCAATGTGTCCTGTGGACAGTGTGTTATGTTCTTAAAGTTTCTACGTTGGGGTAAAATCACACTGATGTCTTTCCGAAATGTCCTTTGGAAAATGTCCATAACAGTCCTGTCCTTAAGTGAGTGCTTGTCCTCGGTGACGGGTTATTCTGTCACTGCAGTTAACACAGATTTAAAAGTTACTTTTTCACTGGACGTTTTATTTTAGAATCATAACTCTTGCATAGTTTGCCACTTCAGGGGTCCAAGCCATGACACCTCTACGTTCCCAGTCATGTACATCTGTTCAGTGAGGATGGAAGCCACAAGCTTCACACACTTTGTCGTACACATTTTCAGAACCTAAAAGTCGACGAATCTTTTCCCCGTAGAGATCAAGAAGTATCGACAAGAAAACGCAAGGCTTTTAACAGAGTGAATCTCTCGTAGACATTTAAAGGGACCACGTTCATATTCTGTTTGATTTGGTTGTAAGTACAGTTCGTAAGAGTCAATAAGGACTCGGTAAACAAAATCCCAGTAAGCTAGGCACTTAGACACATACCACACGTCGACCCAATTCATCGGACACTGTTCTCGTAATAAGTGTATGTAATCATCCACAGGTTGAATATTCTCATTAATCATCTTCCACGACATCTGTTGTATTTCGAGTGATAAAGGTCATATCATATCATGAGTGATACAATTCGTAGCATGCTAGCCCATTTTATACCGAACTTTGGAAGGAATACAGATACTTTCTGCACAAAGATGATCAAACTCCAGTAGCGAATCGAAATGGTTCAATCACTAACATGCACATCAAACATCGCTCAGAAGTTACCTTTTAAACTACATTACATTCTGCGAAATCTTTTGGTAATCCTCATAAACTCCCCTCTTTACAAACGAGCACTCTGTCAAAATCAACACATCTTCGAGAAAGCAGCGGACGTTGATGACACTATTATGGGCCTCGTTTAAACGTTTTTCAGATACTAAGAATAGATCAACCTCTAATCTGTTCTACTTCCTCCAGTAGCATACTTTTAAGCAGACCACTTTGAGATTGTTCACAAAGTCTTAGCGTCCTGTTTCAATCTTTTTCACCACATACGCCACGTCCATTAACTAAAACCAACTGTGTCCAAATTCGTTGAATAAATCGATGGCCATTTTCGTTTCGCTTATTTATTTTAAAATATGAATTAAGTTCGCATGCGCAACTATGTGCTTTCGCAACCAGTTAATGCCCGAGGGTCGGGCTATTTGATTGGTCGGGACCAAAGGTAACTTTGACTACACTAGGCTGTGTTGTCGCAGTCTCCCCGGCACCCGCGTTAAATGGCAGTCTCTCCTTAGAGTAACATATCTGGTCACGGCAAAGCAGGAAGGCACCCGGTTTAGGAAAGCTTGTTTGTCAAAATTGTTTCACTCTAGTTACAGACATAATCCAGTCGCATCCCTTACACACGTTTATAATATGATATACTATCCACACAGAAAGGAAGGAAAAACATACTATCAAAAAATCTAACAATCAAATATAGTATAAATGACCCCAATATCTACTATCCACACAGTAAGGATTTTGTCTCCATTCAAAGTGAGTTTTGGATGTTCGATAATGTATCTGAGATGAAATTGCCTTTCGTATCCCGAAGGATTATGAGCTATTACCTACAGTTTATACACATATCTGACTTATGTCATAGGGTAAAAAAGGGAGTTAGAGTTTTAATTCATTTTGGCAAATGAATATTATCTCTTTTCGAAAGAAGTAAGTGGAATGGAAGAGGACCGCTGGGTGTTTGTTTTCGTAATAAAACAAACTAAGGTAGGAACAAAATCAACTTTAACTGTCTTAAGCGTTTGCCACGGCCAAGGCCTACCTCTGGACTGGTTGATGTCGATGATTTGGTAGATATCACAAGTTTTGGCATCTCAGACGTTGTAACAGGGTTTGGTTGCTTGGCTTGAGAAGATCTTTTTCAATCGGTCGTATTAATGAAGTCTGTTACATTTGTTTCAGGATCCTTAACTCAACCAAACTGTTTACAAATACCGTTACCGTTTGGCTCCCACTGTCATCCTTCTTTCCTAAATCTTGTTTCTTACTCTTGCTGCTTCTTCTTCTTTCTGTCGTTTGCTGTTGCTGTTCAAAGAGAAACGCTTGTTCTGCTTCTTTCAGTTCTTGTAAAGAATTTTCCAATTTTTTTTTCCGTCTCCGTTTAGAATTTTCGACGTGTGGTAAGGTTGGACAAGGTGGTGACGGTACTGGTACCGGTACAAATTCTTGCGAAGAAGAGAGAAAATCCACTAAATACCAATTAAAATTGGCCTCTTCTGGAATTAGAATGTGATGATTTTAGTATCCACTAATATATCATTGCTTCTCGTCTCCATGGCCAGTGCACCGAAATTCATTGTAAGTTGTATGTATATAACTCTATATTGTATATGTATAATCACTTTATGCATATGAGGGAGTAAATCTCAATTCCCCATCGATGTTTACCAGGCTTACACCTGTTCTTATTATTGTTGCCACATTGTTGCAACATTGTTATTAATCTTCTGTTCCATGACGTCACCTCATCTCTTCCATTCCTATTGTCCGTATACAAAGTGTAACCTATGATCCACTTTCCCTTACTGCTATACAGCCCTAATAATCCCGATCTTAAGTTCCACTCAATACAGCTCCAATGCAATTTTTGAAACCTTGTCGCCAAACAGCTTGGGGTCTGTAATATATTTTCTCCTCCGTCGCCAAAAAGCCCCATTTTACTACTACTACTACTACTACTACACACACACACACACACACACACACACAAACATATATATATATATATATATATATATATATATATATATATATATATATATATATATATATATATATATATATATATATATATATATATATATATATATATATATATATATATATATATATAATGAATAAATAGAGATAAACGATTCAACTAATATTTCATTATGGATAATGTACATTAAATACAATAAAAAGAAAATTTTAAAAAATACTAAATGATTAATGAATGTCGTATAGTGTTTGAGAATTTATTCCTGTTGGATATATCGTATTAAGACAGTGAATCCAATAGGTTTCCTTTAGCAGACGTTCCATTTCAGAATCAGCTATGACAATAGGTTGAAAAGAGAAATCTTGCACACTATGAAAACTCTTGTTAAAATGTTTGGCAACATGTGATGAAAATAATTGATCGATACAATGTTTTTATGTCTGATCTATGTTGGTTAAGATATGTGTTGCCTGGTTTGTCCAATATACTGGATGCCACATTTTATGCATGTGATTAAATAAATAACATTTGATGTTGCACAATTAGTATATATACACACATATATATATATATATATATATATATATATATATATATATATATATATATATATATATATATATATATATATATATATATATACTTGAACATGATATAGCTGTTCAGTTTGTTTGTGAAGTAAACATAATTGTTTAATATTCTTGTATTCCCAAAGTTATGCTAATCATAAAATAAATGATCCTGATATCCTGATATCCCGATACCAGGATAAAAAAATTTGATCGCAATACTTGGTGGAAATCCGAGTGATCGTTATGTAGCGTTTATATGTAACATAAGCTTATCGGTCAAACAAGGAAACTCCAGGTGTATGTAGACTTCAATCGAAGTGACTATTATATCAGATGCATAAAATATTGTTTTAACATGTTGCCTATACTGGGCAATATATATCCCAGGACATCCTCCATGATGTTAAAGGCACTTGATAGTAATGGGCTAAATTGGGCAGAACTTTCTATCAATATAGTTACAGGATGAAAAAACATTATCGATATGGCTCGCACTGTATGGCGTTTTTATATAATAGTGGCAACTTTGAAGATGAATTCGGCCTTGTATTCTTCAACTGCAGAACATGCTCAGAATTAAGAATTAATTTTTTCAAGGTAGTAGTAGTAATATCCATCTTGTTTAAAAGTAGTTTACTCTGTAATGATCCTGATGAGGTAATTAGTTCAAATTCTGTAATGATCCTGATGAGGCAATTAGTTCAAATTCTGTAATGATCCTGATGAGGTAATTAGTTCAAATTCTGTAATGATCCTGATGAGGTAATTAGTTCAAATTCTGTAATGATCCTGATGAGGTAATTAGTTCAAATTCTGTAATGATCCTGATGAGGCAATTAGTTTAAATATTTTGCTTTTACTCTAAGTCAAATTCCTTTGCAAGTTTTGTAATATAGAAATATTATGGCGTCTGTATAAGCGAAGATACTTACTAAAGTGGTTTAAACTTGGAGAACATTTATGCCATTTTACTACATTCTCTCTCTCTCTCTCTCTCTCTCTCTCTCTCTCTCTCTCTCTCTCTCTCTCTCTCTCTATCTCTCTCTCTTATAAACTAATGTATAATAATGATATGCTTAGTTACATTAATATATATATATATATATATATATATATATATATATATATATATATATATATATATATATATATATATATATATATATATATATATATCTATTGTCATAGTGCAATGAAACCTGGAAATGCGCTATGGGAATTTTATTGCAATGCACTTCATTTAGCTAACTTCATCCTCTCAACCAGGTAAGAAAGATACATACGTAAACGCTTTGCATGTCAACGGGAACAGATGATATGTGTCAGACTTTGGATTTCGCAATCCTTGTGTGTCAATGCAGAAGCAGGGACATATAATGTTCATATCAAGTCATATGATGTGTAACTTCTGGTTGCAAAATGATGGGGCTCCAACATGTATGGAATACCTGCTGAGTGGACGCAACTATCGATTCACAGATGGAGGTATTATATGGTCATTTAGCATTTAACGATCAGATGGTTATCATTTGCCTGCATGTCCGTTTATAATTTAACTTATATTCATTGATTGTTTACTCCAAGAGTAAAGGGGTAAGGTTTCTTAAATAGCAAAACAGTAAGAACACATGCAGGATACCACAAACCTTATGTTGGCGATATTGCGCTTCAGGGCAAAACCATTTTTCGAATTTCTGCCAGATTCCAATAACACAGACTGCACAATTGACACGTTTGTACGAAATTTTGTGTGACCCCAATTATTTGTTTGCGGGTCAAAAGTCCTTTGACATTTAAAACAAATAATTAATTATCTGTGTATATCGACACACAAAAATCATGTTCTAGGGACAGATCTTTTAATTTTCCGGGGATCAGCGGCCATGGATCTTTTGCTTGGAACAGGACATATCTTCTTCGTTTACCTGAATTCCTTTCTTCAATATGATAGATATAATATATTTTTTCTTTCTATAAATAACCGAAATATTTTTTTCAGGTAATTGAGTGGAGGATTATATATTTCAACATTTCCAGACCTGTTTGGGCTTTTTACTCTCACTATATTCCGAGCCTAATTCTAGCTGATAAACACATCTCATGTCGTACGCTAACTGCCAAATTCGAATAAATCCTTTATAAAATCCCCAATCAAAACATCCTCTAAATTTTCTTACGTCCTTGGATGTTATTGGGAACGAGGCTAAAACGTGTAAGAACAATGTCTGACAATAAGTGCATTAAACCTAAATACTAACGAATTTGATTCGTTGGTTCATCCGTATGATCTTCATTATGTCCACAAACTGGTACATTATATACCAAATATTAGCTTGTAATCCAGGCAGACACTGTATTGTACATCTTTTAAATAATTCATTCATTATTTACCTCTTTATTTATTTATTTTATTTTATTTATTATTTATTTCTGTATTTATCAATTCAAATTGCTGCTTCATGTAAATTAAAGATATATAGTTGAAATATATTCCGCATATGGTAGGTTGATAGATGTATGCGATTACTTTATATGAAAGTCAAGCAAGAAATAAAACACCACATCCCCATCCAAGTCCATGTAAGATATTGTCAGTGGAAGGAAGACAATCATTCAGTATTTTTTTTCCGTTCCAAAATATTGTTTATTTATCCATTTTTTAATCCAAACTTTTTGATGTACAGGTGGGTAGTTTGCACGCACAGTGATAGATAAATATCAATTGCCACTAAATAATGAACATATCTATTAGTGGTTTTTTATTCTACTTCGAATAGACATCATACGGAATAAGTTGCCATGCATGACACAAGTGTCAATTTCTTTCAGGAATAATTAGCTCGCTTAGCAAATTTAATTATTGGAAAACGCTATTAAATATATCGATTGATTCATATTTTACAGTGAATTACAATCCATCGCATGCATTTCAGATTATTGTTCTCTGAATGTAAAATGCAAGTTAATAATTGGAAGTTTTCGCAAGTTTCTAAATTTTCGTAACGGTAACTCACGAGCATTATTCAATTTTAAAGTTTACTGGTCTGGTTATTCCACGACTTCCTAAAAATGAACCGTGTATTGTTAACTTAGTACAATGTGTTGTTTTTGTTGTTGTTTGCTGTTCTTTGTGTTCCTTTAATATTTTTGTGTTGGTGATTGCTTTTATTCTCTGCAACGCAATATCAGTTGAAATGTATAATACCTTCAGCCATGTGTGTCAAAATTTAGAATTTACAGTTACGATTGAAATAGTGTGGAATTGTAGATCTTTACGTTACTTACGGACACTTACCGTACACATACGTGATGAAAGTCAGAAATCAATATATATGCGTCACTGGTATTATATAAAATAACTTGGCTGTATCCGATAACAATATAGGTAAAAAGGGATATTCTGTTTACAAGAAATAAACTAGTTCAGCGATGACAGACAAATCACGATACAAAGGGATAATATCCTGAGCATGAGTGAGATTATCAGAAGTGATGAATTTGTGACAAAATGCAATGAAACATATAAAAACCTTACATCTAAGATACACCATTTTCAAAATGTTGGAGCAAGGCTGATAAATTAAATTTTCTTTCAAAGGATGTTAAACATGTAACTATGTAACTAAGTTAACGAGATAACAGGAGAAGACGCCACATACGATTATCATCACTTCAACTGTACCTACCACAAGCAGCAAGATTTAATGGATGTAATTTCATATAGTTTGCATTGTACCATGTTTTAATTTTTCCATGTCCATATAAATATATATATATATATATATATATATATATATATATATATATATATATATATATATATATATATATATATATACAAAAGAAACAAACATATTATTACACGAAAGGATTTACTTTGTAGCCTGGATCAAATTTCATTTAGTCTCGATATTTTACGATATAAATAATGATTATCCAACTCTGAAAGGGTAAAAAAGGAACTTAGAAATGGGTCCAAAGTACATTTAATTCCCAAAATTAAGTGTAGAAAACAATTGGACGGTAGTTCCAGGGCAACCATGTATGGATATAAGATACTACTAAATATTTTTCTGTGAATAAAGGACCAGGTTAAATGGGATTTGAATTCGAACAGCAAGGCTTTTTTGGTGACTTTACGTGTTAAGATAGAATGCAGCAATACTCGTCACTGGTCCACTGACAAAGTGCTAAATTAAATCAATGGGAAAATGTTTCATTTTTATGGTATGGCCATGTCACTAGAGCCAACAGTCTATCCACAACAGTACTGCAGGACAGCGGCCAGGGTGACTGAATGAGAGATAGACAGAGACGAAAGTGGACGGACAACATCACATAATGGACCATGAACGGTTTCATGGAGACAGAGGCATTGACACATGATCAAGACAAATGGAGGAAACTAGTCAGATGTTCAGCAGCACAGTGCCTCGACGACCACACTATGTCAAGAGACTGATGATGATGATGATGATGATGATAATGATGATGATGATGATTCTGTTTCAAGCAAAAGATAAAAAATGCGCTGCAACATGTTACTGTTTAGTCAAAATACAAACATTCACGAGTGTTGTTACTTTAAGGACGCTGAATGTTTAGCAGTATTGAAGGTGATTACTTAATGAATAGATTAGTATCTTCCATCCGCATGTAAAATATTACTGATAATAAACACCCCAAACTCACTTACAGCTTTATGCAGGGCATTTTATCACTCTGTGTTAGGTACACTGTGATAGTTACAGTGATATACACTGTAATAAATAAAATGTGATCTATGATAGGCACACTGTAGATAGATACACTCTGATAGGTACGGTGATATTCAATGTAATATGTAAACTGTGATAGGTAGTCTATGATGGGCACACTGTGATAGCTACACTATAATAGGTACAGTGATATTAAATGTAATAGGTAAACTGTGATAGGTATTATGTGATAGGCACATTGTGATAGCTACATTATGATAGGTACAGTGATATTCAATGTAGGTAGTCTATGATGGGCACACTGTGATAGCTACACTCTGATAGGTACAGTGATATTCAATGTAATAGGTAAACTGTGATAGGTAGTCTATGATGGGCACACTGTGATATCTACACTCTGATAGGTACAGTGATATTCAATGTAATAGGTAAACTGTGATAGGTAGTCTATGATGGGCACACTGTGATAGGTACACTATGATAGGTATAGTGATATTCAATGTAATAGGTAAACTGTGATGGGTATTATGTGATAGGCACATTGTGATAGCTATATTATGATAGGTACAGTGATACACTGTGATATGTACTCTGTGATAGGCACACTGTGTTAGGTACACTGTGATGGATTCAGTGATACATATTTTGTTAGGTAAACTGTGTTAGGTACTCTGTGATAGGCACACCATGATAGGTACACTAAGGGACAGTTTAACAATGAAACCAAGTTCCGTTGTTAGGCTTCTTGTCGAATATAACCTTTCCAGGACTAAGTTCCCTCCTGACTTGAACCTTATTCAAATTTTACGTTAATTTGACTTTACATTATTACAGTTAATGCTATATATATTTATCTGGTAATTACATATGTAGATATAGTATGGAACAGTGATCGTGATTGGTTCAGTAACATAGCAAAATATTGCTTCATAGGCATTGGGCTTAAAAATAAAATGTAAACACATCTTTACCATCAGTCATTTTTGTAATGGTTACCATATGTCATTATTCTGACAAAGGACAGACAGTCGCAAGTGTTCGGAATCCTATTGATGGTTTTGTAATACAGTGTTATTATCTAATCATACAAAGACTTTTATATAAAACTCTAATAAGAATTATACGAAAATAATAGTTTAACCGCTCCGGTAGCCTAGTGGTTAGAGCGTTCGCCACGGAAGCGGGAGGTCATGGGTAAGATCCCCGGCCGAGTCATACCAAACACTTACAAAAATGGTACTAATAGCTGCCTCACTTGACGCTCAGCATTAAGAGGTTAGTGTTAGGACTGGTCGGCATGGTGTCAAGATAATGTGACTGGGTAGGACAGCATGCTACATGTCAGCGGCATGATGCCTCAGTGCTAGACATCACTATAAACTGCCTCACTGCATACGTCGTAGCGATATGACTGATAAAATTGTGAAAGCTACGTTAAAAGTCCTAATCAAACAAACAAACAAACAAACGAAAATAATTAGGTCACGCTTTTTAATAATCACTAGAAGCAGTTTAGCTTCAAAGAGTTGTCACTTGATAATATATGAAATGTCATTCTAATATGTAAAAATATCAGCTTTAATAATATTGTCTTTCAGTTGCTGATTGAGTTTTCATTGTAAACAAATGGATACCGGGAATTTCTTTACCTGTAACATGCTCAATGGATTTGTCTTCTCCTATTCATAGAATATATTATTACATGAATTACCAAAATATAATCAGACGATTCCGTTACATTTGGAAGAACAAACTGATTTGATCAGACACTATACATATGTATTGTTTAGCTTCTTCCGATATTAATATTCCATTCTAAGGTTTCGTTAATTTTAAAGAGTGCAATAACGTGTACAACCAATTAAATTTGTGTACGAATAAGCTACTTCCCATTATGGAAACCTTGTGCCAGTGTCACACACGTATTCTGTAAACAGAGGGTATAAAAATTGATATTTATTATATGGATATATAACACAATATAAGTTTTCACCCTTAGCAATTTGTATCCTTCACGTTGGAATATGTACGATATTCATAATCCATGGTATACATTTGCAAAAAACAATAAAACACTAAATAACGAACCCACGCACTTGATCAAACAACGTGCGTTTTAGTAATGTGAGAAGGCCAAGCCTGACATTCTTGACGTGGGAAAATACCTTAGCTGTAATTTCGACATTATAGTTTCATTATAAGTCAAAATACTACTTTGTCACATTAGGTATGCAAACATTAGGTTTGTCACATTAGGTATGCAAACATTAGGTTTGTCACATTAGGTATGCAAACAATAATTTGCACGAGTAAACTAGCTTTGTAATATGAGTCTTCCGAAATGAGAGGGTTGAAACTCGTAGAGATAACCAGCAATCTGATAGATAGAAAATGCATTTTACAATTTTTGCTCTTCAATATTTCGCTATTAGTCACATAAATTGATTTATTATTGTTTTTCTTAAATGTAATTCATTTTAATAAGGATTGTCATCACCATTATGTTGATACTATGATTTATTTTATCACCGTTAGTTACTTTTCCTTTCGCTCTTTCTTTTTCTCAAGAAAGAGTAGTTGATATCGTGTTACCCTCTGTCTGACACAAAGGGAAGTATATATTTTGTTACCCTCTGTCTTTTAATTACCGTGTGTTTTCTTGATGTTACAATCTTTCAGAGAGGTATCATTTTCAGTTCCCGATCCTATATTGCCTCGACTAGACATAATCGTTAAAAGTACTAAAATTCCAATTGCATTGGCATTATAAACTATTTTCAGACCAAACGTTGTATATGCAGTCATGGCGTGAAAACGTATAACATGCTTGATGCATTGTGCATTAGTGGTTACTGGGTCACTGTTTAAAAAGAAATGAAAGGCCGACGATCGTAATGGTGAGTTATGTCGTGTTCATTTGGGACAGAGGGGCTTTTCCATTTCATAAAATTATTTACTTGTATAAGAAATCAAAAACAATACCTGAGTATTATTCCCTTTACAGTTAGTATAAGTAGAATGGTGGGTGGGTGTTCTGGAGATGCAGATATTCATTCACCGCAGAGAGAAAATCGTGATCTTTATCGCCTATCTTTGCCATAGTATACATCAGAAAAACTGTAGTAGGAAAAATTTATTTATTCCTAATGTTAATCTCAGTATATAGCCACATGCAGTGGATGTATTTAAAAATGAATGTATTATTTAAAATAAATAAAACAAACCAAATAAAGACTTGTGACGTGTGACAATCATATTACAACATTTGTAAAGGTATACAACTACATTAATTTATTATAGGTTTATTGATAAACTTCTAAGCCTCAGTTACTATTGCTATTCATCCAAAAGAGGACAATACCAGATCATACGTTTCCTTTTCGTCTCGTGATTTGGAGACATTTGAAGTATTAGGATACTCATATCGGCAAGCTCGAGATTAGGTTTAAAATGGTAGTTAATGAACAAGTTGTTGTTGAATTATATAGAAACTCGCCTTTTGTAGAAACAAAAAAAAGTTAATGGCCTAGGATCAAGAAAGGCGAGACCATGTTTTATGCGAAGTATAATGTTCTTAATATATTAATAGTTACGTTTTAAATTTTCATAACTAGCGGGCATTGGCGTCAGTAGATATTTGATATAGGCATGTATGCTAAATTTCACTAGGACTGTATTTTATTTAAGTGTATATCATTTATGCTGTTAAGCATTGAGTTTACAAGGTAAAGGAAAGTTTTGGGTAAAGACAGGCGTGGTACTGAATATGTTTGCGTGTAAGCAGAAGTTAAAATACTGATAAAATCTTTGTCGATAAATTACATATGGAAAATTATTGTGTAGCTTACTTATTTTTTCGATATTACCCTCTTGGAAATAATGTACGAACATTTTACATCACAATACAGAATACAACATTTGGAATAATATAGAATTTGGGAAATCGATATCCGACATTTTAATATAAATTTTACAAAAATCAAAAAGATATGGAAATTTACTCTTGTACTATACAGTTACAAGGAAATAGCTGTTTTCTTTTTAACAATAGAAGGAAATCTAGGACACATTGTTCCATTCGATTATTCTACATTTAGTTCAACATCATTGGCATATAGTGAAGAAGGCGTCAAAGGCGAGTTATATTTGACTATGAATGTCTATAATATTCAGTTATTGAAGTCACTTTAGATATTTACAAAAGACTTGTACTAATTGTACTATCAGTTGCCTCGCTTGACAATGAGGTATCACTGGATAGTTTCTTTGGTCATTTGATCTCCAGTGCTAGTCTAACTGTGACAGGCAGTCACCAACAAGTCAAACCATTTCCAAGCCTAACTCAAAGTAATTCTAAACTAAATTACAGATTTAGCTTACGTGTGAATTTAAAAATGCCAGGATTGTGATAATTAGGCTCATGCCTGCTACCTCCAAAATTAGGGAAATGTCAAAATACGAAACTATCGAGTGAGACCTGAGTATTAAGAAGTTTGCGCTAGGGCTGCTCGGCCTAGTGTCATGATAATGTTACTAGGTGAGGCATCATGTTACATGTCTGTGGCGTGATGCCCCAATGCAAAAAAATAGCAATAATCTGCCACACTGCGACATCTCAGTAATATGACTGAACAACTGTTATTTACATATAATATGATTGAACCTAATCGTTCCTAAATGAATTGATTGCATTGTGGCAAAACATTTAAGTTTTGCATTGGGCACTATCACTTAATCATTATTACCTTTTTGCACAGCACACAATGATCAGTTTTGTTTTTTTAAAATTGCATGGTGTTGTGTTTTTAAATTCCAAAATATGAGCACCTTCTTACTTCTATACCATTCTGCTGTCATGTCTTAAACACATTGTTAAAACATACTTCAACATATATAGTTATGAGCATATAACGGAAGCAGGTTCAACTTTTGAATGTGAAACTCAAATCAGGTCTCCTCCTGTCTGCCTTGCTAGCCATGTTTTGTTTGTATTCATGATCTGTCTCATCAAAATTCGGAACAACTCGGCAATTTACGGAATGGTGGTATCTTCCGCGCAATATAGTCACTACCCGCCTATGATATTGAATTAATAAACATAGCAGTCTAATTAAAATTTGTTGAGCATTACATACATAACAGGATTTTTTAAAATTTCTGGTATCCTTTAAAGCTACGTTAAAAACCCAGATCACACTCACACACAAACACAAATCATTTTACATAGTTCGAACAGTTAAGAATTACTATTAAGTACACGTTTAAAGAATATATACAATTAAAAGCAACATATATGCAAATATCCAATATGTTCTCTGATATTCTGAGATCATGTTCAACAACGTTTTACAGTGTTTACGTTTTTATTGCAGTAATATCAGATACAACGAAGACTACCTCTATAATGACAAACACATCTCTAAATTACACTGCGTTTGGCAATTTAACCGTTATACCTCAAATCCCATCTATGAACGACGACGCAGAGGGAGGCTTAAAAGGTGGACTTCCTTTTTGGTTCATACCAACCATTATTGCAGGAACAATTGCTACGATGATACTCTTTGCATGTTTGGTTGTTTACTGCTCGGAAATGATACCTTTTATGAGAAAAGAACCGGTCAGACCTCGTCGGACTTCTGATAAATATCTGTTCCACCTTCAAGACTGAACTGATAAGTAATAAATAGGTATAATTGTTTTTATCAAGTGTTTAAATTGTGTTTTAACCTTTCATAGTTTGGTACATTAATCAAGGCAAACCGGAAGAAGAAATTATTATCTTAGACCTGATAATACGTTATAGTGGTTACATGTGAATGTGTGTGTTCCACCGCCTAATCGGGTTGCCACCTTGAAAACAATGTAGTTTTTTTGCTCTCTAAATCGTTTATAGGTATCACGGTACCAATTGTTTTTCCATAGACCTCAATGCTAATATCTGGAGAGATAAATATATTTTCTATCCTAATTTAGCGTGCATCTCACACACTGTTATAGAGAACAATGTTAGATTGTCAATTTGATGATGACAAAACCAGGTACTCCATTGCATTTAAGAGAGATAACTCTGCTGGAACTAGACAGGGGTATGAGTTATCTAGTCACAACATACCTATTTTCAGTCATGTGTATTACATTTTCAAAAAATCATAAAAAATACAAAATAGGATCTATATAGGAATTAACATAAATTCACATGTTGCCAAGAGGCTAAACTATTTTTTAAGCCTAACAGAAAGTACAACTCTTACATAATCCACCAATCAAAGCTCGTGTTGTTGTTTACTTTGGACTGCAATGGACCCTACACCTTATGCACCGCCCACCTGGTCATGCGCAATTGGTACCGTTATACCTATAGCAAACCTTGATTTTTCCAATAATCTGTGAAATAGCTCGGGACTATATAACTAACAAGTGTACTTAGTCTCGCTTGTCAAAAACAATTTTATGAAGTACTAAGCTATGTTTTATATGATTGTGTATAGAAATGTTATTCAGCTGTTTTAACTCCTGTTTTCACACTTTTGCTTCACTATCAAACTCATCTTTTGAAATAAAATGAATTCTTTTAACTATGAGTTGTGTTTTATTCATATTAGCACTTATCATACTTCACTTTGGTGATATGGGATAAATCACATTATGTCATATTATGTAATAGTAAGGTCAAAGGTCAATGCACTAGTTAACATGTACCAGTTCTACTCTTAAAGAGACATTTTGATATAAAGTAAAGGACTTATATTTGTGTCACAAACACAGAAAGTAACAACAAGGACAGGTGGACATGGCCCAATCTAATTATAAAGTATTAGCTTTGAACACTTTACACTGTCTGCATATGCAAGAGGTCACTAACCTCTAGTCCTCACACAAAGGTCAAGCTACCCAGCCTCTTTGTCATACAAATAGAAAGCTTCCCTCCTTTCTGTAGTGCATACAATTGATGCAATAAGCCAATCTGACACCAAACAAAGTAGATAACAGCTTTTGTAAGGGGTTATCATGGATTTGTGTGTGAAAATGTTTACTTGAATACAGAAAAAGGCTTAAGTTTAACAATGAGTATAGTGAGTCCAATGGATTTAAAAACAGGAGAAAAGTGTGTATCTAAATGGGAGATGTAGCGTATGATAATGGAATTAAAGGAGACAAAAGCAGCAATGAGAAAAATGAGAAGTGAGAGCTTGATAACATTATCTTGGAAAATATAAGGCAGCAGTGGATCATAGGTGCAAATACAATTCCAAGGCACCTGTGCTATAACATCCCTTACAGGCACCAAATATCAGGTGACATGGTGTTCATTCCTAGCTAATATAAAAGGGGGAATAATGTAGATAATATAGATGCATATAAGTTATATTTTTTCTAAATAAGAAATTAACAATAATGGGCTTCTGTTAGACAGAAAAAATACCTAAAACAAACAAAACATGTTTGATCAGTTTTCAAACTTTTAAACTTTACTGGGAAAAATTATTAAAGTGCTTCTAGTTCAATTTGCATCAAGACCATGGGCAAATATGATAATTCAAAAAACTTATCTTGATTTCCATACAAACTCACCTAAATTGTGGGGTTTTATCTATTGAAATTTTAGGTAGGTCTGGTGTAAGGGAGATAACTGAATTGTATACATAAAGTTTGTACTTCTCATTTTCTCCACTGTATATTCTCCATGTTATACAGATGACTTCAGAAACACATGTATTAACTTCAATGCAATTAAATTATCCAAAAATGTATTACCGATAAAGCGAGAACCTAAAATCCAGGATTATATATGTAGTGGAGACCTCAAGAATGATTATGTAACTAACTAGAGAATCGCATTTATAATTTAAAGACACAAAAGTTTACAAAAAAAGACAATTAGAGCAGGACAATTAAAATCAAAATAGGAAGGAATACCATATCTTTAGCAAACTACCTAAAATACTTATACCAGAATATTCTTTATGATACAAGTGAACTATCTACACATTGGCCAGGAATGTCCTCTATCTTCTCTATAACATGCTTTACAAGAACAAAAAAGTTGTATTTTATCCATGATTTTTCATCTTTTGCGCATAAAATAGTCAATACTTTGGCTAAAATTAACTATATTAACTTTATATAACCTTTTTTTTTTGCCTGTATGCTAATATTGGAGCTTACTACACAGTCACAAAGCAATCAGTCTATATATGCTATAGATATAGTTACAAAAGCCCCATTCCAAAGCTAATGTGTGTTATTTTGTACATTTTCTATGTAAAAGTCTGTCAATATTAGACCAAAACATCTCAATATCCATTGTTTAACCAAATGACACTATGACAGTATAGAAGTGGTGTCTATATATACTCGTTACTATGGATACACTGTGAAGCTGGTATTATCTTTTAGGTATCACGGTACCAATTGTTTTTCCATAGACCTCAATGCTAATATCTGGAGAGATAAATATATTTTCTATCCTAATTTAGCGTGCATCTCACACACTGTTATAGAGAACAATGTTAGATTGTCAATTTGATGATGACAAAACCAGGTACTCCATTGCATTTAAGAGAGATAACTCTGCTGGAACTAGACAGGGGTATGAGTTATCTAGTCACAACATACCTATTTTCAGTCATGTGTATTACATTTTCAAAAAATCATAAAAAATACAAAATAGGATCTATATAGGAATTAACATAAATTCACATGTTGCCAAGAGGCTAAACTATTTTTTAAGCCTAACAGAAAGTACAACTCTTACATAATCCACCAATCAAAGCTCGTGTTGTTGTTTACTTTGGACTGCAATGGACCCTACACCTTATGCACCGCCCACCTGGTCATGCGCAATTGGTACCGTTATACCTATAGCATTCATAGACAAGCTACACATCGTCACTGTTTTATCCATCTATTTGCGTCATGGACTTCTGCTTTAAAAATCGCTTTTTTGTCCAGAGTTTTTAAATAAATGAGCATTTTTACCAATTTGTATTATATTTGGGTCAACCTAGTTATCAAGGTTAACACAATATAACCAGGCGATTGACATATTCCATATAGTTGAGCGGACTATTCAAATATCGAAATGAAATCAGAGGCGACTAAACATGGCCAAAATTATTCGAAGATATGTGGTCCTGATATTCTTACTGTAAATGATCCTTTCTGTTTCTGCTAATTTCATCTTTTAAGACGCCGGTGTTCTTTAGCACGGAATATAAGCCACTGATGATATTCTTACAACAAAAGAAAATGGACCCTGGCTTTATTTCTGCCCACTGCATCAGGTACGAAAACGTAAGGCCGGTTTAAGTATGACTATGAATTATATAATTCATATAATGAATATATGTCATTACGTGGAAACCATTAATGTGTTGGAGCTGTTCCATAATTACATGTGATAACCTTGAAACTATTAATAAGCACGTAACGCTCGCTCTTTCCAGTGGTCAAGGAGCTACTTCCAGTGGTCAAGTAGCTCCAGTTAACTCCATTCTGTCAACGTTTGACTGAAAGGAATGATAAGACAGCAGCTATTAATACCTTCTTTGATTTAATGGCCTTTTATTCAAAAATGTATAATATTTTCACATGTACTATTCGCCTACGTGATATTTTTAATATTTCGTATCTTCATCATTTACAATGTTTTCTACGATTCTTGAATGATTCCTTACGCTTAATATCTCTTCTATGTATTATTACGAGCATATTGTGGCACCATATCAGACTTGAATAACGATGGAAAATATCTTTTTTATTTTTTGCACGATCAGCATACATTCACGATAACATCTTCATGTATGATTTATATGTAAACAATAACAACAAACCATGTCTATAAATAATTAGAGAACTTACAAAACAACAAATATATACTGATGTAATGCAGATACGCCATACATTGTTATATACGTGTGTGTGTGTGTGTGTTGATAATTCTAGTGTATGTAATTATTTAAGATATCATAAATAGTGAAAATTAATAGAGTATATTTATGCCTTTTAATCTGAAGGTCAGAGGGTGTTCATAAATGTATGAATAGGTGCTCTGCCATACATGTTTGCGTGTTAATTCCATTTGAGTCCATATGGTTTCCGGACAATAACGTGTTTACGTTACTTTCATTGTGATCAGAGGGCACAAAATCTAACATACAATTACACCATTTCCACTTGATCATTCTTTGATCATGTCCAAAATAATAATAATTTATAAAACAACGACAACATAATCATTGCGGAAGTCGACGTCACTGTCGCATAAACAGGTACTCATTCAAAGATCTTGTCTGACATCTTCAAAGCTAAATGTGTCAATGCTGTATTCCGGTGTCGAGTTGACAAAGACGTTCTGATAGTTCTTATTGTTGCTGTATAGTTTTTGTTAAATTATTTTGCCAGTGTCTTTTAACTTTTATGAGTATTGTTATTATTCACGAATGGATTTATAAGCGTGACTATTTTCACTTACTATGGCTATATATTCATCTTGCTAATTAGAACTAATTTATATATATAAAATCTTAATGCTCATACAGTTAATAACATACTACAAGCATTATCGTTAATAAAGAACATGTTCCTTTACCACTGTGTCCAATCAGTATGTCCAATGTGGGTACCATTATTCAAGCTATTGTACCATTATTCAAGCTATTGTACCATTATTCATACTATTGTACTATGATTCAAACTATTGTATAGTACTATCATTCAAACTATTGTACTATTATTCAAATTATTGTACCATTATTCAAGCTATTGTACTATTATTCATAATATTATGCTATGATTCAAACCATTGTATTTGTACTATTATTCAAACTTTTGAACTATTATTCAAAATATTGTACTATTATTCAAGTTATTGTACTATTATTCATACTATTGTACTAAGATTGAAACAACTGTATTTGTACTGTTATTCAAACTTTTGTACTATTATTCAAAATATTGTACTATTATTCAAACTACTGTACTAATTTTCAAACTATTGTTTTTTGTTCACACTTTAATTTTGTGTTATTATAATTGTGTTTATTTAAATCTTTGCCACAGACCAATGGGTATATACAGCATAAGGAATCTTCTTTGTAATCCTTAATCCTCGCATCTGTACTTTGTTATAACCCGTGAAATAGCAGTATCGTCTACAATAGAATTCGTGTTAAACATATGTGGTATTAAATCTCGTAATAAGAAGTTTGTCTATATACTTTGTATTTGATATTCTGAGCTTATAGTTTAAATGGATTTATTTTTCTTTCAAGTTAATGTTCATGTAAATGTACCTTCTGCTAAATGTATCATGTATATGAAAAATGAAACAAAATTAGAACATATTTCCTGCAGTTTTTTCTTATGCCATTCACAATTGCATCATTTGCCTATATCGTCATTTTGTATGTATCATATTTGTAGATGTGTTATTAACATGCTAATTTTATTTTATGGTTTATACGATTTTGTCCCATAAGAGAGTTGTTTGGTATTTAATAAAATTTCGAAAGCAACAAAACATAGTTTGGTATGCGTTGCGTCCTTTCCTTTTGAAAATGTATACGAATGTGAAGAATAATTTGTATTAAAATGCCACATTATGCACACTGTATCTTTAATTTGCCAGAATATGTTCAACATTTTCATGAATAGAAATCGACTTTACATCAGTATTCACAAGACGTTCAAAACAATATATTTTGTAAACTAGCTTTGCGAGTTCACACACACACACATCAAAAATGCACACACACACGTACTAACTTCATCGATTATTATTATTTGTTGTTGTTGTTATTGTTGTTGTACTGTTTAGCGCTATTCTTCAGCACCTGATATGTTAAAATGGCGGCCAGTTTTAATGGTGGAGGAAGAACTCGGAGAAAAAATCCCAGAAAGAACCACCGACTCACGAGAAGCTACTGGCAAGCTTTCTCACATATCTACATTGGCCGAATCTGATACTCGAACCCACTCAGACAGAGGTGAGATGGAAGTGATCAGCAATGGAGAGCGCTTTAGACCACTCGGCTACTGGGTTCCCCCTTCCCTCGAGTACTAAACATTGCTACTGACATCGTTGCAAGCAAGTTGGTGCAACACCGATGATAAAATTTGTAACTTGGTAAGTCGTATAATATCTTCACTACTGATCAGTGTCTAATCAGTGAACATTTTCAATCTATTATGTCTTCTTCATGGTTCAGGAAGTATTGCAGAAGCACTTGTCCCTTGAACGAATTAGTTGCACGAGTTACTCGCCCTTGATAGAATGCCGAACACATTACCCTTGCTACTACATCGCTTCCGCTTGTACTAAAGAGCCACATGCAGACTGGTTACTAAAATGTGCAACAAAAATAATGTATCCTATTACAATGTTCCTTAAATAAACATATAATTAAGACAATGTTGTTGCACATATAACCCATGGTATTTTAACGGTATTCACGTTCACAGTGAATCAATTCTGTAATCTAATTTTTATGGGTTTTGTTTTCAATTTGCTATCATAAATCTTTATGAGTTAGATGTTCGATAGGTAAATATAAAGATATTGTCCAAAAAAACTACTATCAACACAGACGTGGAAGACAATAACCCCAATATCTACTATCAACACGACTGTACGCGAAGACACACATACACACATACACTCAAACACTATCTACTATCAATACAGAAGTTATGAAAAACCAGATGCCTACTATCAACATAGAAGGGAAGAAAATAATCCCATTATCTACTATCAACACAAACGTACGCGAAGGCACATACACGCACATAGACACACCCATGTGTTCGATCTAAACCCATGGGGGCTAACTAACACACCCCAAATATACTATCCACACAGAAGGGAAACTACAAAAGCACCACAAAACTACTATCCGCACTGTAGGGCAGCTAAGAAAACAACAACCTCTATCCACACAACGTATGTACACGCATACAAATACATGCACGTGAGGAACGGCGTCAGTCTTTATAATCGCACAACTCCACACTCATGCCAATAGGGAACTTGATTAGTCTATAGTTCAGAGATTTGGTTAGCCCTGAGAAAGGCTTGTATTTCTATAACTTCAGATGTACCTGGTTAATGGTGGCATCTCCCAGGCCTGGCACCACAGACACAACGACGGCTCCAGTCATTGTCCCTATCGACTGTATCTAATGGAAAAACAGAGTTAGGATGAGTGACCTCATCATTTTAATCCTCACTGGGGGTAGTGGTTTATGTTTACTGTACGTGTCGTACTGGTACTGGTTGTCTGAAGCGTCCTTATCTCAGGCTTCACCTCACAGAAAGATCTCATCATAGCCTCCATAGCAAGCTTATCCAGCATGCGTCTGGCAAACTCCATACTCCACGATGGTCGCTTCTTGTTATCGTCGATGACTTGCGAAGCGTCGGTCCAAAAATCAAACATTGAGGGATATATTATCCAACGTACTTTGCGTTATTTGACACGTAGTTTTAGCACTTTAAGGGTTCTTTGTTCGCTAATGCTTTCGATGTCGTATACTTCATCTCCTTATGTGACCACGCCTTGTAACTAGGGCATGTAAAACGTTCCGTTCAACACAACCCAGTCCGAGTCTTCCAATTATAAGACTGCTCCCGCTTTTTCTTTGACACTACGTTCTAACAATATAACAATTCCTCCGCGTTGTACCAAGATTGTTTCCTTTTGACGGATAGGTATTTTCTTACGTTCCACTTGGCGAAGAACGTGACAAAAGTATCGTGCCTTTCAAGACATTCAAACAACATTCGCACACGATACCGATGACGTCTCTGGAGCTTGTTAGAATGAGTTGTTTTAGCATCGATAGAGAAGCATTGGGCATAACAGACAAAATATTCCAATGATCCGCTAAACGAGGGTCAGTTGTTTTTTATTCTTTCCTTTCGTAACATTTAGGTGATGTGCATTTCTTTTAGGGGGCGTTCAGGATCACACAAACAGATTCCCATCCTTTACCGCCAGTCGTTTTTTATACTGGAATGCTTCGCCACGGCCTGTCTTTACGTCATATCAACTTGATGACAGGTATCACACGTCGTGGAAGGATTCGCTAAGACTAAATCCAGACAGGTCTTGCTTGTACAAATCCAGTTAACCATGCGACATACCCGATATCTCTTAGACGTTTATTTTGAGAGTAGGTAATTGTGAGGAGATACCACTGCCGCTAAAAAGGAGGGGGTGTCACCGCTGATGGAGAAGTGTTTACAGATGTGGGTTTCCATTGCTTCACAAAACATAAGGAAGAATGGGTATAAAATTGGGTTTGGCTGACATTACCAGCTACGGAGAAGTGGAAGAGCCTGAGGCTATTGGAGACGCGATCACCGTCGCTGAAGGTCATTGCTATCTTGCAAGTAGACTGCGGAAAATCGACAATATTTGCACGCGTAAGAATACAGCGAATTCACGTCTAAGTATTTGGTTTCGTCTCTATTCTCTTCGTCAGCTTGGTACAGTAATCAGGTGGTATTCGTCCGTCCTCCATACAAACTGTCCCATGGATTCAGTTGGTTCATCAACTTGTAACTTTCCACGATACGTTTGAACTCGGGTCTGATTTCCAAACGGCGATCGTACTCGTGTTCCCACATTTCCACCACTTGGCATCCTTGCTGTTCTAAGTTCAGTGTCCTGGTACAACTCTTCCATCGTCCGTTGTACACTCTAATCTTTAGTGTCACGTTGATGGTAGCATAGGGGACATCCGTGAAATAAGTACCCGTTAAAGACGTGCACGGTCTGGGGGTTTCCTAAGTCTCAGCCATCCACCGAATATGGTCAGGTAATTATTTAGCCTCCTCCGTTACGGGCATGTTGGATCCATTTGTCTTCCTTGTCGTTCATGTAATGTAGCCAGTCTAGGGATTTGACCGAGTATCCACGTATGACAAATTTTGTCGTTTAAAGGCTTATGACAGGCATGGTGTTTTCGGGCATTAATCGTTGGAGGTATACTAAGGATCACGCTTTGGCGATGATGCAATCTTCTTTCAAAGGATCTATTCCTCAGTGTTCCATGAATAATTCTCAAACTTTTCCACAGCAACGCCGTCAAATGTCCATGTCAGAACGACAATTTTTCAAAATTTCGTTCTGAAAGTCGAAGGGATCCGAGGCGTGAGTCTGGTACCAAGCGTAGAAAGCTTCTCATTGTCCGGTACGCATGTTGTCGGCAGGGTCGCAGTAGTAAACCTTAGGAAAATCACGTAGAACAGCGTGTTGATTAGCTTTTGTATTGAACAAGTGCGGAAAATAACTTTTCAAAATTTCTGTCATTCCAAACGTTTAAGTTATTCGCCTCAAAGTCATGACCGAGTAACACATCGAATCTTTAAACTACACTGGTCCCACTTGCATGGAAATGATTTTGGCTCCGTTCAAAGTCACTTTATAACGTTCAGATCTTTCTTCTGTATAGTATCTGAGAAGAAACTGTCCATCGTACCCCGATATTTTGTGAGCCATGACAGTGGCATACCGATGACAATCTCTGTAGCGTTCGATGTCATCTTGCCTTCCACGTCTCGTCGATGGGGTTTAAGATCCATTGGGCAAACTTCGCCATGGAGAATAGGTCTCTGAAAGATTAGTCAATCTTCCCCCTCCCCCGGAATATTTTCGCTGTGAGGGCAATGACTAAAGATAGGTTCTTGGGTGAATAATTTTCCAGACTCTTTTTCATTCAACCGTATCGTTCTTTTCTTCATACGTTCGTCCTGCGATAATGTCACGTCCTACAACATTTCTTGTCTTGATGATTGTTAATTTGGACGAGGCTCTATTTGTAGCTGAGACAATCGTCAAGGATGAAAACATTTTGCGTCCTGTCCCTTGTGGATCAGAAACGTGGGCTATGTTCAATGTCGCTCTTCGATCGGTGATGTAAAACCTGTCATTGGATTGTTGCACGTGTTGCATCTTAACGATGATTTTAGAAGGTATCACTTCTGATGGGCCGCTAAACTCGATCCAACTGGAGGACTTTAAACTGAATAGAAAAATACAAGCGATCGTCTTTTCTGGCATCACCTTGCCGTTTCGGTGTGTTCAACAAAGAGTCCCACACCTCTGTGCTGAACCCTTATGCTTTCTCCAAACACGCTTTGGACTTGAAATCTTTGAACTTCACTGTGTACGTGTAGGCTGAGGTTCTAAATGTTCTAGAGGAGCACTTTTCATTCTCTCAAATGTGATCGTACTTTTCAGGATTTACTGGTGGTAGTGAACGTTGGATGGTATAGACTCTCAGGATCTGGATTCTGTCTCACTCATGTCATCTTCCAGATCAATGACAGGACTTCGAGCAAAGCCTTTATCTATTGTGCAAGGTGATAAAGCACGTATCTGCCTTTTATTTTCTACTCATTTCTCCACAACTGGACTACGTTTTAGACGCCATGGTTCTTACATATCCATGATAGACCAGTGTCGTTTCTATATAAAGGACAAGTGTCTTCCCTTCCAGTATTCATTTCACTCTCAAACTGACAAGAACGATGGAGGAGTCCACACAGATCAAACGTCTGATCAGAGATTTGCGAGATGTCACACGAAAGTTTTCTTCAGAAAAACCGACACACAAACCTTCCTTCTTTTGATAAAAGTCAAGGTACTTACTTGTTATATATGTAAGAAGAAAGTGCATTTGGTTTTCATTGTGTCCAAACCATCATAAACTTAGGACAGGTGTCAGAAGAGACAAACGTCAAGATGTCTGTTATCATTGTCAAGAGAATGGACATTGGTATTCATAATGCCCTGCTTCGTTCTGCTGCTGTAAAATGTTCGCCAATCCTTCTTTCTCTCTCTCTCTCTCTCTCTCTCTCTCTCTCTCTCTCTCTCTCTCTCTCTCTCTCTCTCTCTCTGTAAAATGATCGACGTATGGTAAGGAAGGAGACCTTTGCCTTCACAGGTGCTGGTACCGAAACAAGTTCTTACGAAGAATAGAGAAAATGACTAAATCCAAATTAAAATCTGTCTCTTCTGGAAGTATGCCTGTGTCGACTTTGGTAGCCACTGCTATGCAATCGCTTATCGTCTTCACGGCCGTGCACCCCAATTTATCATTTTCATAGTTTCCGCCATGTTTCAAAGCTCTGTCGCAATTATTCATTTCGCACAACGCAGGCGCATCTATGTAGACGTCACATGCATCTCTCTTCGGATTGGAAGTCAGACTCCACACTGTGACTGAATGTTGCAACGAGTGTTAGGATTAATGAACAGAGTCAATCCATTACGATCAGCTCTTCAACTATAAATAACATCGGTCCATTTCATTATATTTACCTGTTCATGTCACACGATGTGCACTATCGCTGAATCATCAGTGCACGGATGGTCGATACTGCTCCGCACAGACTTAGCCATGTATGTCAATCATAGTAACAATCATCCAGATCACCGATACCTGCGTTTGGAAAAGAATGTATGTGAAGAGATAATTCTGTACACAGAGATTCCTCATTTACGGTCCAGAAATCAAACGTTTGAGGAAGATAAAAAAAGACCAATGTGCTGCGTACAATGGTAATGAAATTGTGTTAACAATAATAACAAAAACCCTCCTTTGGGTCACTCATATGCCTCAAAAAGATATTTATTATCTTTCCTTTGTATGTGTATCTTTGTTTGTTTGTTTGTTTACCCTTGCATCCAAGCGTTGCTTTATCGGTATAGTTTATGAACTAGCTGAACCCGTTACCCGCTACCCACCACCCGCCACTCACTGACCTAGCTAAACTTACCCGTAACCCGCCACCACCACTCACTGATCTAGCAGAACGTACCTGCCATCCTCCACCCACAACTTATTGAACTTACCAGCCACCTGCTTCCCGCTACCCGCTGACTAACCATTTTAAACAAAGTTACAAGAAGATTTGTGCACTGAATAATAGATTCAAAACTTTGCAATAATTGCGTTGTCTGTCCATCCCAATGTTTCTACTATATTTTTGAAGGTTTACCTGTGCTGAACCAAAGTTTTATAGTCACCATTTCTTTTCTCCGAAATACTTGAAAGCCCGCGAAAAAAAAGTCTCCGTTTTATGCCTCAATTTAGGGATCTACTTTTATCAATTATCTTCCTCTAATTGCCTGGAAACAAGCAGTCTGTTCATGTACGTCATGTATGCAGTGACTAGAGAAGCAGTCTGTTCATATAAATCATGCATGCGGTGATCATATAACTCATGCATGCGTTGATTAGAGAAGCAGTTTTTGCATATAACTCATGTATGCAGCGATTAGAGAAGCAGTCTTTGCATATAACTCATGTATGCAGTGATTAGAGAAGCAGTCTTTTCATATAACTCATGTTTGCAGTGACTAGAGAAGCGGTCTTTTCATATAACCCATGTATGCAGTGATTATTGTTACGTGCTTAGGCTCAAATAAGCAGCAACACATAAAGAGTGAAAACTAACAAGCTTGTAAAACTTTAACAATGTTTTTTTAATAAGTACAATTAATTTCATAAAATAAATAAACTTACGGTTTTAGAGAATCAAATCCAACATTAATCCAATATAGAATTCACAAAAGTAATCCACTAATGGAATTTGCAAGAGTCCTGCTAAATAAATGTTCTAATAGTTCGAGGTTCGAATCTTGACGATGTAATCTAAAATGGCTGACAATGTCACGTGATGCAGTTCTTGTTTTATTATGATCCACATGAAATTATGAATTCAGGTTCTTTTCCAAAAAATTCCTCTTTCTATGACGAAATGACACAATGTCCAGAACAAGATAACCAAAATTAACACTCAAACATAAATACACAACTTAACTTTACAAAACTCAGATTCTACTGAACTGTTTTATCCTAAACGACAATTTATATAACTGTTTTTTCTCAAGTAAACAAGTGATCGTGTGATTTTCTAGAAATTGTTAGAAGGTCAGAGGAAGAGTCTACCTTCACCAAGTCACGTATTAATGGAATGATCTAGATATTTCCTACCCCCAAGAACTAAAAATAAAAAGTTGTCCTTGAGATTAACCAATAGTTTTAGAAGCTTGTTGACAATGTCTAAAGCAGGGTCAGGAATTAGGTCAACAAGCCAAGGTCAAAACTTGTTTACAGTTAGAGTCTATGTCAGTCTGAATTTACCAGAAAAAAACTCCCAATTAATGAATATCAAAGGCAAAATGACAAACTTGGATCTAACAATCAAAAAAATAAATAATTTAAATCCAATAGACGTAACATTATAGCATGAATCGGTTCATTTAACTCATGCATGCGGTGATTAAAGAAGCAGTCTTTTCATATACCTCATGTATGCAGTGATTAGAGAAGCAGTCTTTTCATATAACTCATGCAAACGGTGATTAAAGAAGCAGTCTTTCCATATAACGCATGAATGCTGTGATTATAGCAAGAGTCTATTCATATTACCCGTATATCGAGTGATTAAAGAAGCAGTCTGTTCATATAACTCATGTATGCAGTGATTAGAGAAGCAGTCTTTTCATATAACCACTGTATGAAGTGATTAGAGAAGCAGTCTATTCATTACACATGAATGCACCAATTAAAGCATCAGTAAGTTTATATTAACCTAAGGCTACGACAGTTACAAAAACAATCCGTTTATTTATATTAGCGTAAATAAGTAACGATTAAAGAAGCTATAGGTGGATTCTGTCCCATGGATGTAGCAATGAATGTTTAGCATTCGTATTTATGGGATTATTCCGTTACATTCGGTCTGTCAAATCCGACGTGTATTTCAATTACTTTTAGTTTCCAAGGTTCTAAACAATTCGGTCCAGGTATTAAGTGTGTGTGTGTGTATGTGTGTGTGTGTGTGTGTGTGTGTGGGTGGGTGTGTGTGTGTGTGTGTGGGTGTCTGTTTCCTGATGTAAGTAATATACGTTGAATTATGTAGCATACTAAGCTTACCCAGATGGTCACTTTAGCAAGGTAAATTGCAAACACTTTTACACCCATATTTATTTTTTACTTAATATTTGCACTTTTAGACTAAGATCAAAACCACAAACGTTGGCTTGCTATTTTAGGAAAAGGAAAAGAGTGGTCCAATCCCCCTAGCGTAAACATTTTACAAAACGCGTCACACTTCGTAAACAATGTAATTTAATATCCTTCACCAGCGTGGCGATCGCCCTACAAACTGATCAAAAGAAATAGGTAGGACAATGAATACAGAATATGAAATCCACTATACGGGTAAGATGAGCTAGTTCTATTGATATGTAAAAGCAATGATGTTCCGATTTTATCAGAGGACAATGATGCGAAGTAATCGAAGTGTGACACATTTCCATTAAGCTAAAGGATCTAGATAACAAGTAAGTTTGTATACAAGTGATATCCTTTCAGGTACTTGCCTCAAAATACATTCATGCTATCCAGTTTAAGCTAGTTAATCACAGCGCATCACGTATGTAAAGCATCTTATTAAATAATATTATAATTGTGCTCAAAAGGGAACATTATTTTATACCTAAGTGTGGTTAAAAGCTTATTCACATAAAATGATGGACATGAGATGGATGTTCGGCCAAAACAGTTTCTGTACGAGATGGAGCTGGTTACTGCTTTTGGTGATTTGGACTTTAGAGACCTGCTCTGTGCAAACAAGTGAGTATATTGTTTTACATTTTAATTTTTTCCATCCATTGTCACAGACTTTGTCATGCATTCTGTGCAAGCAAAAGAGGAACAAACAAAACACTGCAATAAGCTAACGATCAAACATATACTAGAGGAAGTAATGGTAGCGTTGGTCCGGGAGTCATTATTCCTGATCCACGTATCGTATGTTAGATATCCGCAAAGCCACACGGGTCGGCAGCCTTGTATGTTCACATGCAAAGCGAAGTTCATCTTAATCATGCATACGTACATACATACATACATACACACACACACACACACACACACACACACACACACACACACACATACATACATACATACATACATACATACATACATACATACATACATACATACATACATACATACATACATACATTATGTTATATGCACTCTCTTCGAGTCAAGGGAATACATTAGGCAGAGGTTGAGTAGCTTTAGTCATACGCACTTCGTTCTCCGTGGGTATCACATGAGTTGCTAATTTATTTCTTGTGCTGTTTAGATTATGATCAGTTATATTGAATTTAGCTTTTGTTATGGTTTCCTTTCCTCAAAAATACATGTACTTATCCCTTTTTTGTTGCAGACCAGTTGATATCCAACGCTCCGGTTGCCTAGTGGTTAGCGCGTCCGCCGCGGAGCGGGTGGTCGTGGGTTCGATTCCCGGCCGAGTCATACCAAAGACTTACAAAAATGGTATTACAGATGCATCGCTTGGCGCTCAGCATTACGAGGTTAATGTTAGGACTGGTCGGCCTGGTGTCGAAATAATATGACTGGGTGGGACATCATGCTACATGTCTGCGACATGATGCTGAAGTGCTAGACATCACTATAAACTGCCTCACTGCAGATATCGTAGCCATATGACTGAACAATTGTTAAAGCTACGTTTGAAAACCTAATCAAACAAACAAACAAACAAAAACAAAAGCAATATCAAATCTCAATTATATTAGTAAATACCATTTATTTGTATGTAATAGCATGGCGTGCTCTTACCGCTATTAGGTTGAACAACTGAGTAAGGTTAGATTAAAGACGTAATGTACGATGATTATTGACTGTAATTTTTTTATCTTTAAAGGTAATTGAACGTGAATGAAATTTTTTTTTATCTCTGACTGGTATGTTCGTTTGTTGGCCATAAGAATGATTTTTGCAATGCGATTCAGAGCACAATATATAGCTGTTAGAATGTATTTATCTCCACACCATTTTAATAGATTTATATTTTTATTCTACAAGCATCTCTCATAGCTAGAGAGGATCGTTCAAGTGCAATATCAAATCTAAGTTGACTATTCGGTTATACTAACCCACACTGGTTTCCTTTTTTTTCTAGCAAAATACGATCCATCGACCGTATATTATTGGCCACAACGAAATTCCTGTTACATAAATAACACTAGTGCAACATTACCGGGCTCTGAGTAAACGCATATTGTTCAAGTTGGCAAGAGTTAGATCTCGATATGTAACTTATATTGGTAAACGTACTAAAGTATAAACTTTGGACATAATTATATTTTGTAATACAACAAATCGGTGCTTTGCTCGCAGTATATCAAACACATGTTAAAATACGACTCAAAAATGCACATACTAATTAGTTTCTCAGTATGATTCCATCGATATCGTATAGACTAAGTTGCTATAAATGAAATAACTGATTCATACGCCTGGACAAAATTGGCTCTCTTAACTAATTCAATCACTGGAATACGTTACTAAATATATCAGTTGAATCTCATTTCATACAGATTTTTATTTTCTGAATGTGTCATACAAATGTAACAATGTGAAGTTTTCGCAGTTTTTCTTGTATACATATGTTAAATTTCATGCTGCAAATTATTCGTAACGGGAACTAACCGGCAATACACATTTCTAAAAGTTGAGTGGTCTTTGCATTCGGCCCCTTCCTAAAATGTCACGTGTATTGTTAGGTAAATATATAATTTTATTATTTGTGTTTCTTATCTTTGTTTTATAAAAGCTTTGAAAATCTGCAACGCAATATACGAATGTAGACTACTTTAACCTATGTATGCAAAAACTTTAAGTTTCTGAGATTGACGTTTTCTATTGAAGTCGTGTGAATTTGTACAGCTTGAAATTACTTAAGGACACTTATTTTACAATTATGTGTGTATGTGTGCCACAGTTAGTGTATTTTTTATCAGAACCATTCAGAAACAAAATCGGCTGGTCACAGGATGACGAGAATAAACTCTAGTTTAAATGCCTTGGCTATAATTATGCAGTAAACGTTACGACAACAATCACATGGATAATGTGTTTTCTAAATTGGAGTACCCATCACCGTATCATATGAGAGGTAAAAAGCATAACTATATATATATATATATATATATATATATATATATATATATATATATATATATATATATGGGTTAATTGATCGAATGACACGCCAACCTAGATGTCAAAGAGTATAATACTCAGCTTGAGAGCGAGTAGTGATGAATTGTGGACAAAATGAAATAAAAAGAAATGTAAGACCTGAAATCTAAGATACTCGCTATGCAAACATTAGGAGGACGGTTGATATGTTAAATGAACCATCACCAAGAAAATGCCCTGTGTCATTACACATTTAAGAAGCCATATGTTATCAGTATCACCTGTCCAAATGCAAGTTCAACAAACAGCAAGACTTGAAGAAAGTTGAGGTCATTTTCATATATTTTTTGTTATACGATACTTTCATTTGCTATGCATAACGAACAGTGTAACAATAGTATGATAAAATCCTAACCCCATAAGCCCATGCGACTCTCAATGAGTCCTTTTCAAAGACAAATACAAAACGTGGCCAACACAAACATATAAAACACAAAAACCGTTTTGTTTTTGCCAAACGTTACATGGCTGTCTCTACAGGAATTAATTAAACCTTTAAAAGTTTTATGTATCATTTGGTTTATTTGAACTTGTTGCGCATCCTGGAAAATATGTTTTATTAATATCTACCTAAAAATTAATGAGGCATAGCGATATCTGTTCTTTATGTAAATGTAGGCAAGCGCAAACTATGTCCCGGATATTTCATTGTCATAGTCGTAAGTATAGGCTATAAATCAAATGTATTGAATTATTTAAAAGTAAATGTGTCGATTGCAAAAGATAATATTTTTGTAACGAAGCGGTAGATGTGTGTACACTGGCAGCGGTAGCCGCAAACCTGCACACAGGCTATTTGGGTCGTTCACTACTGACATTGGGCAGCATCCTGAGCGACTGGGCAGCCCTCTTCAGGAGCGCACTACTCACCTGCGTAGCATGCGGGATGGGCTAGAAAAAGTGCCTAAAACATTGCCTGCTCGAAACTTCCCTAGCCAGCATACCGCTGCTGGCGGGGACCCTATTTTAGCGATAAAAATACAAAAACGAAAATGAGGATTCTTCTTCTCACAATTTGCGCATGGAATGTACGCACCTTAATGGACAGAAACTACGCGGAAAGACCCCAGGGGAAAGCCACCCTGATAGGAGAGGAACTTGCCAGATCCAACGTAGACAGCGAAAAGGGGCTCCGGATACATTTTCATTTTGAGCGGTGGAGGAAGTGAAGAGCGCTGTGAGGATGGTGTCGGCTTTGCAGTGAAGACATCACTGATTGGGAAATTGGCTGAACGTCCCAAGGAAGTAAGCGAGACACTCATGATCATGATATTCTTCCTCTGGTCTGAAAGAAACCACCTTATCATCATCAGTTGATATACTCAAACCATGACCAATCCAGATGAAGTGAATGTTAAGTTCTATGAGGATCTTCACTCCATCGTTGCGACCTTTCCAATGACCAATAAGTTAGTCATTCTTGGCGATGATTTTACTGAAAGATTAGGCTGTTATCATGTTGCCTAGGATGGAGTGCTAGGAAAACAATGAGTTGGTTGTTGTAAAAGCTACGTTTTCCGTTTGGTCCAGACTTTTGCCGAACATAAACTGCTGATCAGCAATAGTCTTCCACCTACCTACCCGTAACTGGACAAGATGGGTGCACCCATTATCTAAGCACTGGGACCTCACCCACTACGTCATTGTAAAGGAAAGGGACTGGCAGGATGTGCGTGTGACCAAGTTCTTGTGCAGCGCTGACTGCTGGACAGATCATTACCTTATTACCACCAAGCTCAACATCCTCATTCAGCCCAAAAGACGCTCACAGTGAAAGATGACTCCTAAACGACTCAACATCAGCAAGTTGAAATGCACAAGTACCAAAGAGTATCTTGTGAATGCCCTTGAAGAACGTCTGAAATCAACCCCTCTCGACAATCAGAATGTGGAAAACAACTGAGCGCCATTCCGAGAACTGGTCTACAGCGCATCTTCGGACATCCTAGGACCTGCAATCGGAAACCATCAAGACTGGTTTGATCAGAACTGCGACGATATCAAGCAGTTGCTTGATGAGAAACTTCACCTCATTCGAACCGACCTTAACAACCCCAAGTCCAGCTCTAGCAAAGATGCGACCCACAAAATATGCTGAATTGTACAGCAGAAGCTTCGTCAGATCCGAGACACATGGCTGAGCAACAAAGCTGATGAGATCCAGTGGTACGATTACCAACACGATATGGAGAACTTCTGCAATGCAATAATTGGTGTGTATGTACCTACATGATCATCCCCCATTCTCAATGCATACGGGAACACGATAAATATTAACACAGGGATGATTATTCAAGGAAGGACTGAACAGCGAGACAGCGTCCCAAAAAGGCTATCAAAACTAAAGCCATCTGTTTTCCCTGCTTGCTGAATATAAAGAAAGCGACATCTTCTGCGCCCGAGTGGCAACGCACCTGGTTCAGACTCCATCCCAGCTGGTGTCTACAAGAAAGACGGCATATCCCTGACAGAAAGGCACCACTTACTGTTTTACTGTCGTGGCAGCAAGGGACGATCCCCCACGAATACAAAGATGGCTTCTATAATACACCTGTATAAGAGCAAAGGGAAACGCCAGGACTGTGACAACCATCGGGGTATATTCGTACTCTCATTTGTAGGAACGATATTCGCCATTGACATGAGGTTTGCTGCCAAGCAGCTACAAGAGAAATGTCTAGAGCGAAACACCGAACTTTTCTCCATCTACGTTGACGTGATAAAGGCCTTTGATACTGTCAGCAGAGAATGCTTGTGGTAGGTAATGGTCACGTACGGATGCCCACGGAAATTCATATCCATGGTACAGCATGTCCACGATGGCATGCAGGCACTAGTCCAGGAAAATTAAGTGGCATCAGAGCCATTCCCAGTAACAAATGGCGTCAAGGAGGGTTGTGTTCTGGAACCAACGCTGTTCAGTCACTTGGTCTCTGCCATGCTGACTAATGCTTTCAGAGACGAAGAGGTTGGAGTCGGCATCATGTACCGTACAGATGAAAAACTATTCAGTCTCAGCAGGCTTCAAGCGATAACCATGGTCATGACAGACACCATTAGGGACGTCTTTTTTGCTGATGTCTGCGCCCTCAATGCTGACTCAGAAACGGACCTGCAATGCAGCGTTGACAAGCTGCTGCACAAGACTTTTTCTCACCATCAGTACCAACAAGACAGACTGAAGTCCTACATCAGCCAGCCTCTGGAAAGGTCTTTGGTGAGCCGAACATCACCGTAAACGGCGAAAAAGTCAACGTAGTCAACCGCTTTACCTACAGTGGTAGCACACGTTTACGAGGTGAATCATCGCAACGACAGAGCCAGTTAAACGATTGGTAGATTGTATGCCAACGTCTGAAATAGAAGAGGCATCATTATCCAGACCAAACTAAAGGTATACAGGGCCATTGTGCTCGCCACACTACTTTACGCACGCGAAACGTGGATGGTGTACCAACGCCACGCAAAAAAGCTGAACCACTTTCACATCACACGTGTCAGGTAAATCCTCAACATCATGTGGCAGCGAAAGGTTCCATATACTAAGGTACTCGCACAGGCAGATCTCCTTAGCATCCATACCATCCTGATACAGTGCCAGCTACACTGGGTGGGACATGTCGTACGCATACCATACCACATGCTGCCTAAGAGACTTTTCTATGGCGAGTTACAGGAAGAACAGTGATATCAAGGATGTCCGAATAAATGCTTGAAAGATAATCTGAAAGCTGCATTGAAAGCATTCAACATAAATCCTGATTCCTGGGAGCAAACAGTAAGCGCTCGAGTAACTTGGTGTTCCTCTGTGCACGAATCTAGCAAGACAGAAGCTGCAGAGCTGAAGAGGCAAGCCAGAAAAGCACGTGCAATCAACCCTCCTGGAGAAGTCCCAACCATCCGATGATGCTTCTGCAAACGAAGATTCCGGTGGTCGCATCAACCACATGCGCACGCACAGAACAGAACCAGCCCCACCCCACCCCTAACCATCAAATGACTAGAGAGGTCTTCTTCGAATCGACTGACGAACAACAACAGTAGATGTGAATGGTCAATGTGATCGCATAATAGTAACTCATAGGCAACCGGCGTGAATCCCAAAACGTTACCATATGTCATTTGCAATTATTATCATGTCTCTATTCCGACCAACGACAAACATTCGTAAGTCTTATCAAGTTCAGGAATCACCTTGTTGGGTGTTTTAACATATAGTGCGGCTATCTAATCAGGCAAGAACTATTCGATACTTATGCAATAGTGTGTCCTCAAAAAAAGCGAAACTCAGCCAAGGATTATATGACGAAAACATGGACAAATTACTCAAAGTATCACAAAGAGTCGGTTATGAAGGGAAGAAAGGTCGTTTGCCACAATATTTACTATATTTCTCACATTCAGCCATATCATGTTTTAAAACATTGTGATAAACAAAATGGTTACCCGGCTTTATATCAGTTGTCATGAGCTCCTAAACAATGACGGTTTATATTCTTATGCATGGATTGTGTTGTTTTATCAATAGCCCAAAGATAATTAGACAAGTTGGTTCATTTTGGTAGGACAGATTCGTTTATGTTAATTTGTGCGCTTCTTGTGATATGTATTTTCGTTTGTAAGTTTTAAAGTTAATTCTAAATGGTGCGGTGACTTTTACGTACAATTAAATGTTCGCTTGATTGATGTACGCCCAATGCTTGAAACTTTGGTCCAGGATAAAAGCAACATTTTCAAATGGAGTTCTAAGCTAACAATCTTACAGATAAATAAAACAATTTTTCCTTTTGGAATACACTTCCTACCAAATACTTGGGACAGGTGTACCATTCCGTAACTCTGGTCGATACCTACCGATACCAAAGAAAAGCAAAGTATTCTGTAACGCATTCCCCTTTGATAAAGCATTTGATGAAACGAAACGCTCTTCAGTGACGCGCCATGCTTACGACGTAGGAACCTCAGGAAAATGAATTTACGGTATTGTTAATTAAATCTGAAAAACATCCAAGGATAAAAGACAAGTCTTAATAGTAAAATGTTTTGAATAAAACTCAGTTCAAGTCCCGAGGAGATCCAGAATTAAAGGCGAAGACGTATCTGTTATGACCTGCGCAGCATTATGTGTCAACGGTCTCATTTTGAATCACATACATATTTTTCAGGTTTGAATTCAGTATAAATTCCAATGCATGTCTTCATCCAATATTTTCGTCAGGTCACTGCTGTATTTGCAGAGAATATATTCATCTGAATTAAATAATTTTAAGAAAATAAAGTTCAACCCAAACTAATCACAACTCAATACAACTTTAAGTGCTAGATGTTAAAGCACGACTAGAACAATCCCCATATTTACAATATTTTATAGTTCTCTGTTTGACCGCAGGTCACAAATGAGCATTTATTTAAATCAACCGTCACCGAATGGAACTAACCTTCTAAAATGATCTGATGAGATTTATTAATCTGCAATACAAGAGCCTACAAAGTGCACTTATGAATCTCCGAAAACCTGCACCGGATCAGTCTACTGAATCATTTTTTTTTATTTGAATAATAATCCTGATACAAAGCTCATAGAGCATACTGAATCAATTATTAGTTGTTAACTTAAATGAAATCAAAAGATCATTGAGATTAAGCAGTAACTTACTCAATTTTCGACAAGGTCAAGTTCACTTGACAATGATGCATTACAGCATAATAATAATGAGGACTTTGTACAGCGCCTAATTTTTCGAAGATCTAAGCGCTTTACACCATCAATAATGATATGACTACACTACAGAACAACAAATGACAAAATCAATGAAATTGGAAAACATAAAAAAACATGCTGAAAACATATAAGATACAAAACATGGTTTGGTCGCTAAGATTGCTAAAAGGGACCACTGTGTCTTTGTGTCTAATGTCAATGGGCAATTCGTTCCACATCGTTGGGCCCTGGTGTGCAAACAAACATTGTCGATATGACTTAGTTTTCACCTTGGGATTAGTGAGTACACGATTATCAGAAGAAGAGCGTAATGATCTAGCTGGTGTATACACAAGGGTGAGGCTGGATAGGTATGTTGGACTGGAGTCTGTCATTGAAACATAACACAGAGAACAAATTTTGTGTTTGATTCTGTATCGAATTGATAGCCAGTGTAGGGTACAGAGAAGTGGTGAGGTGTGCCGTGATCGAGGTACTCTAAATATGATCCGTGCAGCTGTGTTTTGAACTTTTTGAAGTTTCTGGAGTAAACATTGTGACGAACCAGACAGAATTGAGTTACAATAGTCCAGCCTTGAAAGTATTAATGAACACACAAGTGTTTTAGTGGCATCAACTGAAAGATATTTACGAATGGAACTGATTCGTCTTAATTCAAGATATGCAGCCCTGCAGATGTTCATGACATGTTGGTGCAATGTGAGAGTACTGTCTAGAGTAACGCCTAGGTTTCGTACGTACTGTGAGAATTTAATGTTGGTGTTGCTGATATTTATTGCCTGAGGTAAAGGATATGAATGACAAAGTCTTTATGTTATGATCAGAATAACCTCAGTTTTATCATCATTCATCTGCAACTTGTTACATGTCATCCATGATATTACATCCAAATTGCACTTCTCTACTCCATGGATGGTAGCATCAACTTCAGTTGGGTGGCTAGACTTGTATATTTGGGTGTCATCAGCATACAATTGGTGCGACACTTGGTGATGATCTATGACACTTGCGAGCGACTGAGTATACAGAATGAAGAGAACAGGTCCAAGAACAGATCCCGGTGAAACACAACAACATATGTCAACTGGGCTGGAGTGTATTCCATTGTAGATATAATTTGTGTCCTGTTGACTAAGTAGGACTTGAACCACTGTAAGGCTATATTCTAAATGCCAAATACATGCTGGAGACGGTGAAGTAATATATCATGGTCTATTGTGTCAAATGCTGCAAATAAATCCAGGAGAGTGAGGACTGTAATCTTTCCGCTATCCAAAGCAGAAAGAATGTCACCGAATACTTTCAGAAGAGTAGTTTCCGTACTGTGGCAAGGGCGATATGCAGACTGTACATTGCTGAAAAGACTGTTTGAATTTAATTGAGATACAAGATGAGTTAGAACAAACTTTTCTAAGATTTTTAATATGAATGGGAGATTAGAAACTGGTCGGTAGCTCTTTAAATCGTTATGGTCCAGTGTTGGTTTCTTCAGCAGTGGTTTTACGATGGCAGTTTTGAAAAATGATGGCAATTACCCTGATGAGAGAGAGATATTAATAACATCAGTTAGTAAAGACCATTTTGGGTCTAAGCACTCAAGCAGCAGTAATGCCGTAATTGGATCAAGTTCACAAGACTTTGGTGCACTTTTCATCACGATTGTCTGTACTAAATCTATAGAAACAGGTTCAAACGCTCCTAACGGTTGTCGCTGAAATTCTGCATCATACCTGTATGGTGACGAATCAGTTGAAATTGTGCTGTCAAGCGAGTCTCTAATGGTTTGTACTTTGTGATCGAAGAAATTTGCAAATTGGTCTGGTAGGTCTAGTGGAGAGAAGGTTGTTGGAAGTGGTGTACATTTGTTCCTTGACATTAGTTTCTTAGATATCTCGAAGAGCTCTTTGCAGCTGGAACTCTCCGTGATCTTAGTACTGTAGTGGGATTATTTGGCTAAATGGACTATGGTTGTGACGTTCTTCTTAGCGGCTTCGTAGATTTGTTTATGAATAGTGAGTCTGGTGGAAAGCCAAAGCCTCTCTGCTTTTCCGTGATATCTTTTAGCAGTGCGAAGGTGGTCCCTAACACTGCTATACCATGGAGAACACTTTTTTATTGATACTCTGCATTTGCTGGCTGGGGCATGTTTTTCTACCAATGAACGCAGGCAGTTATCAAGTTGTTCCGCTGTTGGATGTAAGAAAATTGTTAGGTTTTCTTGGATGTCATGCATGAATTTGGTTCTATTTATCATACGGAGGTTTCTCTTAGTAGCAAATAGAGGTGGAAGATTAGGGACTGATACGTTGAAATGGCATACAATGCAGAGGTCATCCTATGCAAGTTCGTGGGATACAAGGGTGGAATAAATTGCAGAATATTATCATCAGGTCTATAAAGAAACGAGTCTAAATTGTGACCAAGTTTATGGGTAGGTTGGTTATCTGACTGTTTAAGATTGAAAACATGAATTTAATCTAGGAGTTTTGACATGTATGGTTTACCAGGACAGTCAAAGTGAAAGTTGAAATCTCCAAGAATAATTAGGTTGCCACCTATTGAATTTCCATACTCTAGAACAACAAGCACAAGTATCATAAATATAGCACTAAATCAGAAGAGCCTATCTCGAGCAGTTAGGCGATGGCGGCCATCTTTCCGGACCATGTATATATATATATATATATATATATATATATATATATATATATATATATATATGGATATTCTTGATGTAATGTAAAATATGAATGATAATACAGACAAGTTTCTTTATTACTAATCTTATAAATTTATGCCGTTTTTAATCTCCATGAGTTATGTATCCCAAGGAGTTATTTATCCAAATACTTTTATTTTATGAAAACAAGTATAGTCATTGATATTTTGTTGCCATAGGTATGACCATCTATTGTCTATCTTTAAGCTTGTCTGGCACTTACTACATTGTAATCTAAATTGCTAACTGAAATTTCATGAAACTTTCTATTTACAGTTTGTTTCTATTACAATATATATATATATATATATATATATATATATATATATATATATATATATATATATATATATATATATATATATATATATATATATATATATATATATATATATATATATCTTCCATGGTGGTATGATTCTTATCTCCTGTCCCGCTAGTGCCTAAGGCAGAATATATGTAAAAATGAATCAAGTTCCATTGCATTGACATGTTAAACTATATTCTGATGAAATATCATATATCCAGCCATAACTTTAAGATATACTAACGTAGCTGACGCTTTGTGAGTTGGTCATGAATGCCGGGGGCGAAGTGAATTAATGTAGGACATATACCAGATATAAAGCATGATGATTTGCAATAGTAAGCTATTTCAGTTCCTAGTCACTTTAAAACGAAAAGAAATATAATGTCTGATCAATATTCACTTTAATCATGGTTTGGTTGTTCGGAAAGTGATGGTATATCGCCATACAGAGTAACTCTAGGTCTGGTTATGCGACAGTTGTTATCTTAGCATGAAAACAATGATTCAAATATTTAAACCTCAACATACGTGGAAATAAATATGCATCAACCGCGAACGACTATCACTGTGTAACACGACACACAGCTGACGTTTGTGAAAATAAATTTCTTCATTTCAGTAAAGATCTTAAATGAAATAAAAGCTTAAGATGCATGTCAATTATTTTATCACATTTGTACCGTATACTTCCAGAATTACTGCATGGTCGCGTGAGATTAATGATGGTCACGTGGGATTAATAATTAAGATTAAGCCTCAGATAGTGTTAATGTACATGAAGACAATACTAGATCACTTGCTTCGTTTGTGTCTCCATTTTGAGGATAAAGTATGAGATATATTGATAATGATGGTGACAGCAGTAGTGTCCACTTCTTTTAGAGTTCAAGTGTAAGCCAATATTAAAGCTTTTTCTAAAGTCCAGTGTAATTCAGTTTTTATTAACAGTATAATTCCGAGAAAGACGAGATCTTGTGTTACGCGAAGCATACATGATTGTTAAAAACCGTTTTCATTTTTTATGACTAGCAGGGAGTTTCGTCGTTTTCATTTAGTGAATCCAGTTAAATATGGTTAGCTTTTTTACTTTTGCGTCTTTTTAAGCTTATATACATTGTGTTTCAAAATATCAGTTAGATGCTGGAAAGTAAAAAGAATATTTGGGTTAAGTCAGACTCAATTTTGTCGATAAACCATATTTGGGGAATATGTAGGTCTACTTTGCTTTTGTCTTAAAAAACGGTCGAAACTTTGACATCGCGATATGGATTAACATATTTGGAAACTCCAAGTAAAATATATGCATATTTTGAAAAAAAAAACCATAGGAATTGTGCACATTTAAAATAGGCATGGCACGTTTCACTTATACAATAATTTACCAAGGAAATAGCTACGTTGTTTTCAACAGAATAGCCATTTGAAAGAACGTTTTTCGATACTATCACAAATATCCCTCACTTTGATTGAATTTAAATATATTTTGTTATATTCCATTCGAGTCTGCTACACTTAGGCCAACATATCATGAAAATCCTATGAAGTTGAGAAGCATCTAGCATCGAATGCTTATAAATATTTAGTTGAAGCACTCACTTTATATGTAATTAACTTTTACTTTTTAATACTAAACACACGTTAAGAGAAGATGTATTTTTAAAAATACAGATATGTAAATGTCCAACATTATTTAATATTTTCTGAGATCATGTTCAGCAATATTTACAGAGTCTGATTTTTTAACAGTAATACCAAATGCCACGAAGCTGACCTCTTTAATGACAAGCAGATCTGTAGATTACACCACGTCCAACAATTTAACCGATCCACTCCAGTTCCCATCCACAAATGACGACGCTGCCGAGGGCCTAAAAGGAGGACTCCCGTTTTGGGTTATACCGTCCATTATTGGGGGAACAATGGCGACGTTGATATTGGTGATATGCATGGTTGTATGGTGCCCAGGAATGTTACCGTTTAAGAAAAAACCGCCAGTCGGATCACGTCGCAATTACAATAAATATACGTTCCACCGTCACGAAAGTCGTGGTAAATAATTACAAGAGTGATGCATTGATATCGAGTGTGAGCACGTTTTGGACCAGAGACATATTGCGCATAGTATTTTTTTTTCTTTATGTTTTTAACGTTCCTTAGTTTGATAGTTTAATAAAGACAAACACGCGTTCAAAACAAAAACATTTTTCACTCACAAACCAGGAAGTGATAATGAAATATATTTTATATTGTTTCTATCTCTGTGTCATTATTTTACATTTACATTTAAATTTTTATTTTGCATGTTATATCTTTGCTAAAGATCAATAGGCTTATATATCATATCATTTTGCAATAGTTGTATCTAGCATATATGCGTTTTTAAAATTTCATCAATAAAGATGTTTTTTTTACTATAGAATGCAAGTATACGCTATGCAAGAATTAATCTCTTTATTTCCATATTATTTGTATTTGATCTTCTGAGATATTTTAAAATACATTATCTTAATTTCAGGTTGACGTAATATATCGCTCATGTAAAGGAACTTTAAGATTAACGTTTCATGTGTATGTGGGATGAAGCAGAATTAGAATGCGGTGCATGCACGTAGTCATTTTTATATTTAATATTTTTGAATGTTATTGTCAAGACAATTATATCAGAGTTCTTCACATATTTATACATTAAGTGCGTTTTAGGAGATTTAATAAAATATCAAAATGCAACACGCACATCTTTTCTTATGAATTGTTTTCTTTTCATTTGGAACCCAAGACAAAGTAAGAGAGACTGTATACTAGAATGCATACACAGACACACACGCTTAACCGACACACACACACACACACACACACACACACACATATATATATATATATATATATATATATATATATATATATATATATATATATATATATATATATATATATACATGATATATTGATTATCACGATACAGCACTGGAAGTCAGATTTGAACTCGGAAAATTAGGAGAAGGTGCATATTTGAATAACATTAAACAACTACTGTAGTTGGTATTGAATAATTTATGTTTCCATAAGGCCCACAATTGTGAAATCTTAGCAAGACGAAGGGAAATTCCTTTCCGCTTTGGTCCACTGTTGCTGACTGTTTAAGTGAGACCAAAACGGGCTTTATGTAAACCCTTTTTTTTCTGAGACATATTTTAGATGGTATATGGTGTTCTGGTAGCAAATGAAGCAGCAAATCAAATCGGCATGAGACAATAGTCTCTCTATAGAAGAATTATTAACTACTGTACTAACATCGATTATGAGTATGGTGTGGATGTTTGTAGAAAGATGATGTTTGATATAAAAGATCCAAGTCGAGAAAATAGTGAAATTGTAAATAAACTGAAAACTAATCTTAATCATAATGCTTTTTTTAAAAAATAAAGTATAACAATTAATAGGTACAGCTATGGAGAACAGGTCTGTTCCATCTTCTGAGCAGCAGAGCTTGTGGACTGACCAAATTCAGCAGCCGGACAGGGTGCCTACAGCTATGATTATGTGCAGTTGTTGATCTAGTTGTCTAGCAATTTTGAAAACGCGCACGTGGGCGGTTCTGATGGTTCCAGATCTTTCATTGAAACACAGAAGAATGTGTCGGACGGTTCGTGGCATCTACATTACCGGCATTTTATTGTGTGTTGAAGCAAATCATACAGTTTGTAAGGTTGTAAAGGAGAACAAATGAGGTAGCACAGGTCTTACTCATTGGATAGGACAAGGTGTATTAATTTTCTTCGACATCATTAAACGGATGTCACATTAACAAACAGCTACCTTGACGAAGGTGGACAAGTCACATTCAGCTAAAATGGAAAAGAGCACCACATAGTGTATGCCACACGTTCCTTCCATAGTTAGGTATCAACAAGCTTCCTCTCAACATTAAACCATATAAAACAGCTAACCCTGATTAAAGTTTAAGAGATATTTGAAAACAAAACTGAAGATGAGCCCTCTAATTTTGCCAGACATTCCTAAATCACCACAGACAATGAAATAGTTCGTGTTTAAAAAAAAGATTGTCCTAGACTAGATTGAATAAAACAGTGTAAACTATGCAGCAAAACTAGAATAATTAACTAGTCTGTGATTTAAAAATAAAACAAATACAACAGAAATAAAGAAAAACCACGAAGATCACATTATCCACGAGCTGCTTGTGTAACAGTTCTCTTGGTACATACTAGAATGGAACGGATAACGCAGGACAATACCGACATTCCGGTCTCTATTGTAAATATTTGCTCCTTTATTTCCTAAGTGAAACCCATCAACAAGGCGTAGTGCAAATTCTTACCCCAGAACTAACATATTTTCTACAACCCACGCATTTTGATCTGTGATGACTTTGCCTTTTTTCCCTTTGACCGACGTAACACTTAGGTGCAATCATTCAAAAACATTACCAAAGTACTTGGCTTAGAACCAGTTAAATTATTTATTTTATTACATCGGTTACAGTTACGTAGACTTCTAATAGTTTTGCCATAGCACGGATTATCTTCTTTCTTATCTATCGTGCAAGTGGTCGGCAAGCTTTAGTGAACGCATAGGGAAAGGAACTGAAATTGGTGTGCATAAATCACTGTTCTTCAGTTAGTCATCGTGATATTACCTTTTGACCATATTATCAGATTTTTTTGTCCAGTACCAAAAGTACAAACCAATTGCAAAGACTAGTCCAGTTCTGTAATTTAGAATGATGAACGAATATTACTAAGAGAGCCGTGTAAGCTAAGAAACCCATGTATAACCTCGCTAATATCTTACATTTTTATGTTGAATTCCACATCTTATATTGTTCAGCCCAAGTTGATTTTGATATTATATACCCGAAGTGAAAGCAGCCCAGAAGCTATTCTATCAAAACTATGGGATTATTCACGCTATCAAAATAAAGAAAATAACATTACTGTGTGAAGTATCGACTTTCAAATAAGCATTGAACCTTAAAGTTGAATGTGCAGAGTTTCAAGTCTTTATCACATTTAGACCAGGGTAAGGATCATTTCGATCTATATTATTAATTTCTGAAATGCCAGTGTTAAACTTCAAAGGGGACAATGTTTTGATACAATGCAATTTACAGAATATTCTAAAACGGGTTCGAGAAAGAGACAGCTGAACTTCCTATCAGTGGCAAATAGTCATTCTTCAAAGGGAAATGTTATATAACGTAGTTCAAAGATTCAAATGGTTGTCTTAGAAAAATGTTTTAGAAACCACTGCTTATAATTGGCCCGTACTCCTTTGGAACTAAACGGCATTTTTAAGTGACAACCTAGGTCAAATTTCTTTAATCAGAAATTCCCTAGAGAGAGAGAGAGAGAGAGAGAGAGAGAGAGAGAGAGAGAGAGAGAGAGAGAGAGAGAGAGAGTAGTGGTTGCTTTTGCATACCGCTCGCCTGTTTATATTATAATATGTCAGCATATTTTCTAATTTGCTTCTATAAAAGAGTCAAACTGTCAGATACCTGTCATTGTCATCGACCAGGTGTTTCTTAAGGGGGCAGGGTCCATTTTTCATGTACAAATTTAATGTCGCATGCACCTGCCTAATATAAAAATTCATTAAAAATATAATACTTTTGTTAAATTTTACCAAGAGTTCACTTTTGCAATGACGATCAACACTATGTTTTCAGCAAAAAACAATGATAACTTTCAACAAGGACTGTGCATAATTCAACATCATGGCCGATGAGGAATCTTTATACAAATAGATTAACACAGACAAAGATGCACGTTAATGTCGAACAAATTAGATAATGTGGACAACGAGACGTATAATATACTGTCGATACAAACTAAGTACGCAGACAATAGAAAGAAAAACAAGGAGACTGTGGATATGCGTACATCATAGACACAGAGAAAAGGTTTACACCTTTAGTATGAACTATCAGTACAAATTAATGCAGCACACCATTAACAGAATGGAGAACGTGGACATTGGTACAACACGAAAACGAGGAAAAGCTGCCACATCTAGTTTGAACATCCAAAAGAGTCTAATAACGCATACTATTACAAAAACTCGATGAGTGTATAATATTTAAACATCATCGACGTTGTTGACATCTGTATCCGTCTTTTTTGAGCGATCAATAAAAACTAAAGACACAAACTTTTTTTAGCAACAACATGGAGACTTTGAACATTGGTACCTCATGGACAACGAGGCATGGTTACATATTTAGTTTGAATGATTATTTCAATGGAAAGACACACAACTATTACGAAAAACACAACAAATGATATTTGTACACTGTTTACACGTTTACACATGTAGTTAATTCGTTAGTTTGTTTGATTAGGATTTTAACGTAGCTATAACAATTTGTCAGTCATATAGCTACGATGTCTGCAGTGAGGCAGTTTATCGTGATGTCTAGCACTGGGGCATCATGCCGCAGACGTGTACCATGATGTCCCACTCAGTCACATTTTCCTGACACCAGGCCGACCAGTCCTAAAACTAATCTGTGAATGCTGAGCGCGAAGCGAGGCAGCTGTTAGTACCACTTTTGTAAGTCTTTGGTATGACTCGGCCTGAGATCGAACCCACGACCTCCCGCTTCCTTGGCGGACGCACTAACCACTAGGCCAACTGAGCGGTTCACACATGTAGTTAGAGTGATCAGTAAAAAGTAAAGAGTCAAACTATTTGTATTAACATTCTACTGTTGATATTGGTATATCATGGACAACGAGGACTTGGTGTATGTACTATGTGATACACTTTAACAGCGGTTATTTGAAAATAATAAAGACAAGTTTAGTTTTCAGATATACATGTACCACTGTGTTATAGACAAGCTGATACACGACGACAGAATATCGAAGTTGAGATACCAGAACAGACTGAGAAACACAATATCGTATTAAATGATGTTTTCGAAGTTGATATTAGTGTTTTTGGAGATGCGCTACACGCTGATAAATCAACGTGTACTTTAGGATACCCAACGATAATTAATTCATCTCAAGGGTAAACCATCTCTGATACGCGAGTTTGGATTGTCAATGATCTTGTCGAGTGGTCAAACTTAGTTTATCTCGCAGTGGCTCGAGTCAGAAGAATATCTCAGCTGCTGAGAATTGTCATAGACGCTACAGAAAGCATAGATTAAGTCCTCGATAATTGTCGAGGTGATGGTGATATAGTAAGAATAAAATTAGCCGGTTATAAACAAAGTGACAAAACAATCCAAGGAAACTTTGATTTAGATGTGAATTTATCATAGCGCTGAAACAACAGCAGAATAATCATTGTGCGAGCTGTAATTGTACAATGGTGTGGCAGTACTCGTGTAATAATCCAAAACAATAGACCGTGGATAGAAAAGATAGTAGTCTAGGTCGCACACGTGAAAATGTGAAGCTGACATATGTTGAATGTAATAGACGTCGAGGTGCTTGTAAAAGGATTGCGGTGGTAATTGCGTACGTTCTGGATTTACTTGTAATTGTTCAGTACAAATCCTCGCGGAGGAGCAGTTAAATCTAATCTGTATATTGCAGGTCTACCCATGGATCTTACCACGTTAAAATTAGATGTGCCGTAATATTCAAAATAAGATCAGTCGCTCTTTTAACCACCTTCAAGTTCACAAGGTTCATATAAATATCTTACAGTAACATTACATATTACTGGTTGTTTTGAAGATTCATGTCGTTGTACTTTATATGTTTTTGTAATTGCATTAACAGCTTTCATGTTGGTTGTTCGAGCAATTTCATTATTTAATGCAGCTATCACACTTGGTAATCTTGCAACCTATTCGCGAGATCTGATTTCCTTTGCTTACTGATATTCAAATAACTGCTCAGCATGTGTTTAAATAGATTGTTCAATAACTGCCTGATCAAGATAAATTGCAACATGTCCTCGTCTGATTTTGACATTATGTTGCTTCATCAACGATGATACTGTACGAAGAATGTATTTGTCAAAATCAACCTCTTGTAAATATGGCCATTGTAATGGTCCTTCTTGATAAATTCGTTCAAAATCAGCTTCAGCTTCACTTGTTGTTTTAGTTGATAATGGTTTTTCCTGTTTATATCTACTTGCAACTTCAATGACAGTTAATGCGCATTTGTACGTTAATCGGCTTCATCCAATTTTGATAGTATCATGTGGTAATAACAAAATATCTGCTTGATGAACTTTATTAGGAACGCTGACATCGAAATTTGCGTACTGAATTCGTTTCAGTGGATAGATTTGTCATATTACTTGTCGTGCTAACCGCGCTGCGGCAGCGGAACGTGTACCATTTGCTGCATCCGCGAGTTTACTAGTTGATCTACTTTTCCAATATCCTCTTGGGCTGTTAAACTCGATTCCATGATAATAATTGCTTGATTAATTACTAGTTCCGAATATTGATTAACATTTCATTGCAGCTCTTACCAACCAATTAGATGATGATTCTCTGATATTTTTTAAATTTTTTTATGGAATTTGACGATTGAACTAACTTCCAATTCGCAGTATGCCGTTGATGTAAATCTTTACTTTTATAAGCTACATCATGAGCGTGATATGCTCTATTAATATCATTTGTAGGATATTCATCTTGGTTTGGTTTATCTTGGTTTATCAAGTCGGATTTCAAGTTGGGCACCAGAGTAGTAATAGGGGACGATATAGCCTCAATGGGAAATCTAGTCAAAAAGGGCTTGGGACAATATAGCCTCAAGATTTATAGCCTCAAGGGAATAAACAGGCAGAAAGGTCGTGGGACGATATAGCCTCAAGGTGGGACTATATAGCCTCAAGGGAAATTTAACATAGTGGGTCTGTATAGCGACAAGGGAAATTTAACATAGTGGGACTATATAGCCTCAAGGGAAATTTAACATAGTGGGACTAAATTTAACATGGGGAATATTATTTGTATAGGGGTCTGTATAGCGGTAAGGGAATGGAGGCAAATAAAGCAAATATCTTTTCGAGGTATATGAGTGGCCCTGATAAGGACCGTTAAGTGTAATGTTAACAGTATATTGTTAACACAGAGGATATCTCACAGATCTTCTTTTCTTCCTTAAACTTCTCCTCATGCTGGGCCATAGAGGAGAACTCTCTTTAAACAATCTTGTCTCTCCACATATATCCTTCTTTTCCAAAGGGCTGCATCATTCATATGAGTGATAATCCACGATGATCTGACATACATGGGTAAGTCAGTACGAAAAAGCATGGTAGAAACTAGGGAAGAATATTCTACGTTGGTGCACATCTTGTAATGAGAACAGGTGAAGGGAATGCCGTGTACTGCGATTATTTATAGGGGAAGAGCGGATCGAAACGGATTGAGTTTATTCACCAATCGAAACACGCGTTACAAAAGTCAGTCACAGTCGTCCAATCGGAAAAGAGCAGTCTGTGACGTCACCTTTCCTATATAGAGGTACTAGCGTCTGTGCGCAGTCAATCGATGCGACAGAGTTGTCAATCATGTCGGACACTAAGAAGACGGTGAATTGGGGTGTACCAGTAATGAAGACAGCAAATAATGGTACAGCAGTGACTACCAAAATCATGACAAATCTACATCCAGAAGAAGTTGATTTTAACTGGGATATTGTGGATTTTCTATCTTTAAAAGAATTTGTTCCGGAACCTTCGTTACCATCTGCTTCTTCTTATTTACACGTCGATGATTTTAAGCAGAGACAAAAAGAAGAATTGGAGCGATTTTTACAACAACAGAAAGTAGAAGAACAAGCTTTTCTTATTCAACAGCGTGAAGAAGAAGAAGCAAGAAGGAAACACTAGGAAGAAACAGTAGCAGCAACATAGAAGAAAGAAGACCAATGACAGAAAGAGAATGGTGAAAATCAAACGGTCACGACGGTACTTTTAGATATTTTAGCTGAATTAAGGAGTTTGAAACAAATATATCAGACGTCTTTATCACGACCGAAGAAAAAAAGACCTTCTCGAGCTAAACAACCCAATCTAACTGAGATAACGTCTGCCATACCACCGTTAGTGATTTCTACCAAATAATTGACAGGAACCACCAGTCCCGAAGTAGGCCTTGGCCGTGGCAAAGGCTTAAGACAGTTAAAGATGGTTACGTCCCGTTTTTGAGTTTGTTTTGTTTTAAACAAACAAAACCCCAACGGCCCTTTTCAGGGCCACTCAAATTATTTCGAAAAGAAATACTATTTCAATTGCCTAATTCAATAAAAACACAAAAGTACTTTTTTATTTTTTTAACCCATGAATTACTTGTGTGTGAATGAGTGTGTGAGTGTAGGTTCTTATTCTATAAAATCAAAACCAAGAGACACTTACGTTTTTTCTCTCTGGTGTATTCTGGCACAAACGTTACAATCCAATATCATAGCATAACATAACACAATACCACTGTAAAAAGTGTATAGGCTGCTTCTGTTCATTCTTTCTGTTTCTTTAATTTCTTTACTATCACACGTTTTTCTTTTTCTTCTTCCTCTTCACTTTCGTTTCGTTTCCTCTTCTTTTATTGTCTGTGTGAACGTGTCGAGCTTCTTCCTTGGGTGAGGGTACCTCTTCCTCCTCCTGTTCAGACTTCCTCTCCCCCTCCTCCTCCTCCTGCTCCTGTTGTTTCTTAGGGAAGTTTGGAGACCAATGTCCTTTCTCTTTACAATGATAACAGGTATCTTGACTTTTGTCTCTTGTAACACCTGTTTTGTTTTTGTCACGATCTGGACATTCTGTAGCCCAATGTCCTTTCTTCTTACAGATATAGCAAGTATCTTGACATTTATCTCGAAAGGAGAGAGAGTAGTCCGTCGGCTTGTCTGAAGAAAACTTTCGTATGACACCACGCAAAGCTCTGATGAGAAGTTCAACTTGTGTAGGCCCTTCCATCGTTCTGGTCAATGTGAGAGTGAAATAAATACTGAAAGGTTAGACACTGACCCTTTATATATATGCACGGATCGGACATGAATATATAGGGGTCATGGTCTTTAAAATGTAGTCATTTGATGTTTTACAGACAAGATGAAAAGACCGCATCATGCTGTGGAGAAAGGAGAAGACAATAAGAGATAGAAACGTAATGTATCACCTCGTACAGTAGCTGAAGTCATGGCTCAAATTCATGCCAATGATTTTGAAGATGACATGAGTGAGCCCGAATCTACACCCAGACAATCGACGTCCAAGCAAAGTTCACCACCCTTAGTAAATCCTGAAAAGTACTATTACATTCAAGAGATGGAAAAGCGTTCCTCACGAAAATTTAGAACTACGGCTTACACGTACGTCGTAAAGTTTAAAGCTTTCAAATCCAATGTACCTTTGGAGAATACAGAAGGGTTCTTTACTGAGGTATGGAATTCTGTGTTAACTACACTGAAAAAGCAATGTCAAGCCAAAGAAGACGATCGCTTGAGACTTTCTACTCATCACGATACTTTGAAGTGTCCCGTTTGGATCGAGTTTAGTAGCCCATTACAATTAACACCTTCCAAAATCATCGACAAAATTCAACATGTGCAACAATCCAACGACAAGTTTCACATCACCGATATAAAAGCCACATTGTTCATGACCCATGTGTCTCTTCCCCAAGGAAACGGACAACGCAAAAAAGTATTATTGGTCGACAAGCTTGGCATTACTAATGGTTGTCGCTGAAATTCCGTATCGTAACTGTATGGTGCGGTCGAGTCGATTGAAAGCTTATCTCTAATGGTTTGTACTTTGTCACAAAAGAGATTGATACACGTTGATATTCATGACGAAACACTGTAAATAATCGTTGACAAAAATATCATTATTTATTTCTGGGAAATTATTACCGGCTTGTGTTCAGCTATCAGAATTTATAATCGTACAACATTAGAAGGAACGTTGTTAGGACAATAAATAAGACCCCTTCCTTGAGTTGTAATACCACTTCATTTTGCTCCTTCTTCTTCCTTATTACTTGGTGTAAAACGTATTTCACACATTTGTCTAATATTACTTAATTTCGGGTATTTCTTTCTTTCTCTCTAGTTGAGCTTCTTCATCACTTTTTGTTTGAGACTGTTGCCCTTCTAACGATTCTAATATTTGTTGTGGTAATTTTAACATATTAATTTTTTTTTTTAAAAATCATTATACATAGCTCTTTTTGTATCGATCGTATCAATTACATTGTGTATGTAATAACCACAATCATATCAGATTTTTCTTGTTATATATTATTATTTAGGTTCCGAAACTATAATTGTATCATTATAAATATCCACAGAAAATATAGGTAATCTTACCTATTCAATATTCCTGATGTGGGAAACACCTTCACGGTTAAATATATAAACTAAAGTTTTGTTTTGTTTAGCTCTGATTCTGAGGGATGATAACTTTCCATTCCAGCACTATATTGGTCAGAACCACTTAGGTGGCCTAGTGGTTAGAGCGTCAGCCACGAAAGCGGGAGGGCGTGGGTTCAATCCCCGGCAGAGTCATACCAAAGACTTACAAAAATGGCACAAACAGCTGCCTCGCTTGGCGCTCACTATTAAGAGGTTAGTGTTAGGACTGATCGGCCTGGTGTCCGGATAACGTGACTGGGTGGAGCATCTCGCTACATGTCTGCGGCATGATGTCCCAGTGACAGACATCGCTATAAACTGTCTCACTGCAGACATCGTAGCGATACGACTGAAAAACCATTAAAACTACGTTAAACATCCTAATCAAACAAACAAACATGATTGGTCAGTACCTTCATCGTTATTGCGCTGAGATAAGGTGTTAAACTGTTAAACTAAAGAAAAACAATAATAACGTCAATAAAGATATTTATTATTTAGGATAATTAGCTACTCTTGAAAGGTGATTATTAATTAATCTTCACATAATATTTGTACAAACATTCTCCAACATATCATACATTTGTGGGCATAAATACTGCATTGATTATTTATCTTACAGCACCTGACTGTGATCTTCATTTCGGAGGTTTTCTTTGCTGTTCGATGCATTATTGTAAAGTAGTATTTCCAGCGTTGATTTCCTATACAAAAAACAATAATATATTCTGACTGAATAGACCTACAAAATGAATTTTGTTTGAGAAGAACATGATACCAATTTACAATATATGTTGATTGAATCTTGAAGTGTGTATGAAATAACATTCTTTTCTGAAAGGTCAGCAGAGAATGAATGTGAGTTATTATAGATTTTAAAAGTATTGTAAGATCAAACTTTGACCATTCCTTTATAACGAACATGTAAAATAGGTAAAAGTACAAAATATTTGACACAGAACAATCCACGCTATTACTTGTTTAATGGATAAAGAAACTACTGATTTTTGGATGCACCTTTTCTCAGTGCACTGACAAAAGCCGTAAAGAAAGGGTTTAATATTAATTATATTTACTTTTTTAGATTCGTTATATAAATTTTTTACCTTTAATAATTGAAAGAACTAAACTTTATTTCTTGTTAAAACCGTATGAAATCATGTCGCTTGTTAAAACCGTATGAAATCATGTCGCTTGAAAGTCAATTACATGTTACGTCCCATTGGACTTCGCTTTGCTACTGCCATCTCTGCAGTGTATATTCGCGTTTCAAACTGTATGAACTAAACATGTATTACAAGTCACGCGCGAATTAGATCTGTGTCGATGTGGCCATTTATCTAATATTCAAACAATTCTGTAAAATCTGAAGTTTAATTCCTAAATTCATTAACAATTATTTTCCATAGGGAATGCAAATAGCGAATATAAAATGTGTTTGAAATGTAAATGTATTTTAGTACATTTGCATTGATTTCCTGGCATCTCTTGTTGGCAAGAAAATCTAAAAATAATCTAATTTTTACATACATCAAAAGAAGATATCAAAACGGATTGTACGCAATCGCTAGATGTACATATGTAATAAAGCAATTTTCACAAACGAATTGGCAAGACATAAATTACGTGCGCCGACTAAATGCCGTAAAATCATTTAGCATTTAACATTAGATAGCTAAATCCAGATAGTACAGTCTCACAGCAGTCGAACGATGTATAAATCAAGGTTCTACAAGAGGTGTTTTCTGTATTCTCAGCGAAGTGAAATCCATTTGCAAGGCTGTAATTTGTTAAAATCTCTTAATACTGTCAAACTGGCATCCCCATATTTACATGTTCCCTCCAAATGGTTAAAACTTCCCCTGTAGAATTGGCTTTCAAATGTGTTTTGAAAGGTCCCGCCTACTGCAGAACAATCGTCCAGCGCGACAAGACCATCACATAATTTACCAGCTTCAGTTGTCAGTTGTACTAATTCAAGAATAACACTGACTATCAATTTCTTCCCTAAACCAAATGGAGAGTCTCCACACATTACACCTTTAACTAGCCCATTCGATACATCGATCAAATCTGCGTATGTGATCCCTGTAGGGGACATGTAATCTGTTCTCATGCTAGTGTATGCAGTGTTTGTTTTCTTGCCATCACCCATGCAGTAGGTATTTAGTCCCAATTTGACGAGCCATTTGTGAGGAAATTTGTGAACAATTGGACATAACTTTTCTAAATGATCCGCTGCCCTTGAACCTTTCCAAGGTCCCTGAATAGAGTACCACTCTGTCGAGTTTGTATCGAATGAACAGACTTTTTGGAAAAGAGCTGCTGCTATGATTAGATTTCCCATTGAATGGCTAAATATGATCTTGTCTGATACTATCTTCTCTTTTCCAGCGGCGAATTCACAGAACTGGTCGTGTAGTGTGGAGTTATCCCAACCGTAGACAATAGTATTCATTCGAATGAATTGTCGGGTCTTACACTGCGGTGTATAATAAGAAATATCTCCCCAATAAGATTTATATTCAGAAACATTTTCATAGCCCGTTCGTGGTTCTGTTTCAGGAGTTTCTCCAGAGCCATGGACGAAAAGACAATCTTTTACCTGATTCCTAGGCTTTCTAGAAGCAGTTTTGAAAATCGGCGGAACATTCTTCTTATCTAGCAAAGCTGATAGATCAATGCTCTTAAAGGTGCATTTTTCGGAACTGTTCGGAACTTTAATATGTTCTGTCGCCGGTGAGGTCCAGTGTATAACTTCAGCTTTCATGTTATTTTGATGAACAGTAAGCAACTGTCCTGCGTTTTCACAAAAGAAAATATCTTCATTTTGCATTTCGACTTTCCATTCTCTTCCATGGCACGTGTCGCGGTATTTACTGTACGTTTGTCTGGCATTTAAGCCCAGCAGGATACTGTAATAGAAAGACAAAATTTCCACGTGGTTGAAACACCTCCAATCACTTTCCCCAGAAATGTGAAACATTGCCTGTCCTTCAGCGACCAGCACACAGTAACTTAGATTATACGTTTCACCATCATTTGTATTGCTGTCAAGTATATGGCACTCTCGATATCGTAATTCACGTCTATTAAACTCTATCAGTATGTCCTGATCATCCTGTGGTATCCAGTTTTCCGCCTGTTTCTGGAAGACACGGAGAGTCGTTGCAAATGATGCTGGAAACATTTCGAAAAGGTATTGAATCTTGCCGTGTTTGGTTTCAGTTTTATCCATCGGGAAATTCCTAAATCGTTGATTGGTGATGTCGTCCCTTACGCTACTTTCTCGCTTACTTTTAGCTGCTATTATTAGAAGCAGTATACATAGGGCTATCGAGAATACAGTGATAGAGGAATACATACAAGCTTTTCTGTTAAACGTTCTTGTTCGTGATATTCCGTTAAAAATGAGACTGGTAGATTCACTAGGCTCCATGAATTTCATTACTGGCTTCCCTTCTGTATCATATGATATCTCGCGTTTGCTCAAAACAATTGTAATGAAACCGGCGACGTCGTATACGTTGGTTAAGTATATCGTGTTACAAAATACTTCCTGTTCTAAATATAGATCGTAAATGTGGATAATTTGTTTTCAATTACCGGTAACCGAAAAATTACCTGATAAGTCGAAGCGGAAGAGACGTGCACACTGAACTTGTCTCCGATTCATAATAATTACAATGACTAAATGCCTTTGTGTTATCTAGTTTTATTGCAATTATGGTTGAAGCTACATGGATAATATGATCTTTAAAGCTTCAACACTAAGTTTTACTATCCCGTATACGGCCAATACTATTTTTTATTAGGTTTCAAGAGCTTCCATTGTTGCTGTCACAATCAAGAATCCCAATACTATAATAATGAAATTAATACTATCTAATACTACTACAGCTATCACTACAGTTTATATTATTATTACATTTCAATATATTAACTCCTCAGATAGCACCATTCTTTATCATTGGTATCAGAGTTAGTACTGCTACGATGACTACCATTACAACCACAGGCATTACCTTGCTTTCACCCTCTCTCGATGCATTATTAGTGTGAAGTACATTCTATTTTTAGGCTACCGTATTGTTATACATTTTGGGTAATGAATAACATATAATATTACGTATACAGTTTTCATTTTATGAACTCATGTCATTATGGTTTGTTTAATGTATTTGACTTTTATTAATAACATATAGATGGTTATTTTCATGGATGTAAAATGTTGGCGATTTAAAAGTTTGGATATTTATATCTAGTGATGTTAGATCTTGCGAAGTTTGCACTGCCTAAATGGAATCAGATTTCCGGTCACACCAAACAAACCAAACAAGACCAACCGAAGAAATTAGTAGAAAATACAACAGATCAAGTATCCAAAGCAAAGCCACACACACACTCAAAACATTTGTTTTGTAGTTGTCACGGAATTGTATAAACCATTTTTATTTATTTATTAAATGCGTGTACTAGAATTTCATTTTTGCCGAACAATGATATCCGAGGGTGAATAATGGATATTGTGTCGTATTTCAAAATAGTGAGTTTGGTTCATCATATGCCGCACGTACGAGGTGTTTTTGATGGGAAGAACCGAATGTCTTCGATGCACAAACAATATCTGTGTATAAATACCTTACCACATGTAATGCTGTTCACATTACGAAAAGTATTGTCGGTCGGCGATCTACTATAAAGATTCGCACATCTTCAACTATAGAGGTAGGTAATTGTAAATAATTTCTCGTGTGCACGATAACACTATTGAAATACCAAGTCAATGTATGCATGGTTCGTAGCTTTGGTTTACACGGAATAATGCACATTTGTATATTCTTCTTTACGACCTAGCAAAGTATTTTGTATTAGTAATATAAGGCTACATTTGGAAGAAATGTTTAGTGCAGTAGGATTCTTTGCAAGCATGGTTAGGTTTATTTCTGAACTTGTTGTTTTGAAATCAGTATGCTGTTAATATTATTTGTATAACATACGGTGTATAACATTATTACGTTTTTATGTCCGTATCATATAAATAGTACACGGTATTGGATATGACTTCAGCTGCCCAGTGTCTGGAAATGTCAGGTGTTGTCCGGTGTTGTCAATGTAATATCCAGTATCTGGAGTGTCGAAGCTTTTGAGCTGTCCAGTGTCTAAAAATTTCCCGCTTCCAGAGCGTCCAGTGATGTCCAGTGTCTGGAATGTCACAGCTATAGAGCTGCCCTGTATCTGAGTGTCTAGTGTTATCCGGTGATGTACGGAGTGACTAGAGCGACCCGATCGTTCCAAGTATCAGAGGAATCGGGGTCTACGTGGTGCAAGCTGTAAAGCCAACCACATGCATAGTCTCAGCTGTAAAGCTGTAATTTTCAGTTTCGTAAAACCTATTGTATCTTTAGGAACTGTAAAGATAAATTACATATCCGCCCTTTTTTCATTTGCACAATTTAACAATCTACATTGTTCGCTAGCTGAGTAAACGATATCCATCTATCCATTGTTTAGTCACGGTGAATCATTCATGCCTTGTGTTTGTCTTTTGTAGAATAAATTGTTTGTATTTTTCGTTATTACATTTGTGCGTTATTATGTTAATAATATAGTCTTTGGATTAAATACACAAGACGTATTCATCTTGTATTTGCTTATTCAAGTCATTCATTATTAAACATTGCATTTATATCATCGTCAAACGTGTTATGTTGTGAAGCTGAAAAACCCCAACCGGTTATCTTGTTACAGTAGTTATCTATGTTTTTAATTGTTGCCATACTTATTTCAACTTATTGCTAATTAATTGCTCATGTAGTAATCCTCAATATTTCGTAACTAATTTTTTCCTATAGATGTGCATATTTAGAAACATTTTGAAATTTTTCCAGTTGAATCCGTTTAGGATGAATATCCATCGAACATTTCCTGACAAATTACTTAAAGAAGGACAATTTGGAATCTAGGTATTTCGATTTCTGGATTTCCTTTGAATTCGGGCGATTATAGATATTTATTAACAAAATAACGAAATGTATACTTCATCCAGCACATACTAACACACGTTGTTAATACCTGGGTAACAACGTTTCTTGAAACAATCCATGTAAAACAATTTATCCACATTTGCGGTTATTGGCAAGGTAGATTCAAGGTTTTATGACTGTTATATACCTGTAATTTGACAAAAAAACATATTCGTTACATATTTGTTTTCAAGGCAGTGGCATTGTTGTTCATAATTAGATACAGTATACAAACATATAAAGAATAAACCAACCGAAATAATAGCTTTTTTTCTTTTAAATCATCCTATATAGATGTTTTATTATATTGTGTTCTTGATGTTGTTGTTGGTTCAACGCTATTTTTCAGCACACTAGAAGCTATACATGGCAGCATTTACTTCGAGAATTCAACTTTTACTTTGACTGTTCAAGATACCCATATACTTCATACTCCTAGATTCCATTAATGTTTTCAACATTAAACAGTCAGTTAACCAACCCACCCATAAACTTCGTCACCTTTTAGACTGGTTTCTTTACAGACCTGATGATAATATTCTGCAATCCATCCTTGTATCCAACAAACATGCATCAGATCACCTCTGCATTATATGCCATCTCCACGTATCAGTCCCTAACCCTCCACCTTCATTTGCTACCTATACAACCTTCCATAAGATAAATATAACCAAATTAATGCATGACATCCAAGAAAACATAACTAAAAACCTATCTCATACAGCAGAACAACTCGATAACTGCCTGCGGTCATTGCTTGAAAAACATGCCCAGCCACCAAATGCAGCGTACCAATAACAAAAGTGATATCCATTGTATATCAGTGTTAGGGACCAGCTTCGCACTGCAAAAGACATCGCCGTAAAGCAGAGAGGCTTTGGTTTTCTACCAAACTCGCTTTTCATAACAAATATATGAAGCCGCTAAGAAGAACATCACAAACATAGTCCATTTAGTCAAATCATCCCACTACAGCACTAATATCACGGAGAGTTCCAGCTGCAAAGAGCGCATCGAGATAACTAACAAACTGTCAAGGAACACATGTACACCACTTCCAGCACCCTTCTCTCAAGTAGACTTTCCGGAACTATTTGCAAATTTCTTCAGTGACAAAGTAGAAACCATTAAAGATTCGCTTGACAACACAAGTTCAACTGACTGGTCACCATACAGTTATGATTTAGAATTCCAGTGACAACCATAAGAAGCATTTGAACTTGTCTCTATGGATTTAGTACGGACTATTGTGATATAGAGTGCACCAACGGCACGTGAACTTGATCCAATTTCAAAATCACTGCTGCTTCAGTGCTTAGACCCAATATTGCCTTCACTAACTGATGTTATTAATATATCTCTCTCATCGGGAGAATTCCCATCATTCTTCGAAACTACCATCGTAAAATCTATGCTGAAGAAATCAACACTTGACCATAACGATTTAAAAAACAACCGCCCAGAATCTAATCTCTCGTTCATATAGAGTATCTTAGACACATTGGTTCTAACCTACATGTATCTCATTTGAATTCAAACAGTTTCCTCAGCGATGTACATTTTGCATATCGCTCTTGTCACGCTACTAAAACTACACTTCTGAAAGTATTAAATGACATTATCTCTGCTTTGAGATAGTGGAAAGATTACAGTCCTCATCCTCTTTGATTTGTCTGCAGCATGTCACAGAATAAACCATGATATGTTTTTTCACCGTCTCCATCATGTATTTGGCATTCAGTGGCTCACGTCCTACTTAATCAGCAGGACACAAATTGTATCTGCATATGGAATAAGCTCTAGCGCAGCGGATCTATATTTTGGTGTTCTACAAGTGTTTGTTCTTGCTCCTGAGCTTTTCATTCTATACACGCAGCCGCTCTCAAGTGTCATAGATCATCACCCAGTGTATCACCAATTGTACGCTGACGACACCCAAAAAGACAAGTCTAGACACCCAACTGAAGTTGACGCTACCATCCAGGTAGTAGATAAGTGCATTTCTGATGTAAAATCATGGATGACATGTAACAAGCTGCAGATGAATGACGATAAAACTGAGGTTATTCTGATTACAAGTCAAAGACTTTCTAATTCACATCGTTTACTATAGACAATAAATTTCCGCAACACCAACATTAAATTCACATAGCCAGTTCGAAACCTATGTGTTACTCTAGATAGTACCCTAAACATTGCACCGACATGTCATGCAAGGCTGCATACCTTGAACTGAGACGAATCAGTTCCATTCGCAAATATCGTTCAGCTGATGCCACTAAAACACTTGTGTGTTCATTAGTATTTTCAAGACTGGACTATTGTAACTAAATTATGTCTGGTTTGTCACAATATCTACTCCAGAAACTTCCAAAAGTTCAAAGCACAGCTGCTCGGATAATCTTTAGAGTACCTCAGTCAGAGTACACCTCACCACTGCTCTCTACCCTACACTGGCTATCAATTCGATACAGAATAAAAGACAAAATTTGTTCTCTGTGCTATGTTTCACTGACAGACTCCAGTCCAACATACCTATCCGGCCTCACCCATGTGTATACACCAGCAAGATACTTACGCTAATCTTCTGACAATCGTATACTCATTGTTCCCACTATGAAAACAACGTCATATGGACAACGCTTTTTTATACCAGGACACGGCTATGTGGAACGAACTGCCCATTGAAATTAGACACAAAGGCACAGTCGTCCCTTTTAAGAGTGCACCTAAAACGCACCTTTTTTGACAGCAAGAACAAATTTAGAGAGCTAATATTGTTTTGTATCTTATATGTTTTCATCATGTTTTTATGTTTTCCAATTTCATGGTTTTAGTTTTTTGTTTATCTGTATTGTAGTCAGATCACTATAGATGTTGTAAAGCGCATAGAGCTTCTAAAGATGAGGCGCTATACAAAGTCACCATCAGTAGTAGTAGTAGTAGTAGTAGTAGTAGTAGTAGTAGTAGTAGTAGTATAACCTAACTTGAAACAAAATCTTAAGTTTATTCAGTCTTATATAAAGAAATCGTGTAAACATAAACCTTTTATGCCAATGCGAATTAAATATATGCTAGTGCAAAATTAGTATTTGCTAGCAACTAATTTTATTTGATAATTAGTGAGTATGAGAGAGTATCAGTCAAACGACTTTGAGTGATGGATAGTTAGGTGGGTACAGATTTTATTCAATATGCGAAACTGGTGCCCTCGAAGCACGTTATTTTCGTCCCATTCATAATGCTCCAGCATGTTTGTTATTTATTCCTAATTTTTTAAGCATTTTATACCTTGTTTCCTTTGGTATTTTGGCTCTCGTTCATCAGGCTATGGGAGTTACTAATCTGCTTAGTTTCAATGTTGCTGTTAGTTTTGTTCGGGGTGGAGGATTGGTATAATATCACTAATTTCAATTTAATTTCTTGGAATAGGTACCAGGCGTACGTTGATAACACCCAAATATACAAACCTAGCCACCAACTGAAGTTGATGCTACCATCGAAGGCGTAGAGAAGTGCATTTCTTATGTGAAATCGTGGATGCCATATAACAAGCTCCAAAATGAATGGTGATGCAACTGAGGTCATTCGGATTACAACAAAACGACTTTCTCATCCACGACCTTTATCTCAAACAATACATGTCAGAAGCACCAACTTTAAATTCAGACAGTCGGTACGAAACCTTTGTTTTACTTTGGACAATACTCTCAAATTCTACTTACATGTCATGAACATATGCAGGGCTGCATGTCTTGAGCTTAGAAGCATCAGCTCCATTCGCAAATATCTTTCAGTTGATGCCACTAAAACACTAGTGTGTTCATTTATACTCTCGAAACTTGACTACTGTAACTACATTATATCTGGTTAATTTCAATATCTACTCCAGAAACTTCCAAAAGTTCAAAACATTGCTGCCCGGATCATCTTTAGAATATCACGAACAGAACACATCTCAAAGCGCCTTTGTACCCTACACTGGCTATCCATAATTAAAGACCAATTTTTTTTCTGTGCTGCGTTATAAAAACTGATTCCAGTCCAACATGCCTATCTGGCCTCGTACATTCGTACACACCAAATATATACTTACGCTCCTCTTCTGACACTGGTATACTCATTATTCCCACCATGAAAACTAATTAATATGGACAAAGTTCTTTTGGAATGCAAGGTACTGTAACGTGGAGTGAACTACCCATTGGAATTAGACACGATAAACAAAGGGATCCAATTTAAGAGTGCTCTTACAACTCGCCTATTTCGACTCCAAGGACAACATAAAGTTCTGATAAAGTTTCCTACTTTACATATTTTCAGCATTTTTTATGTTTTCCTATTTCTCGGTGTTTTTTTTTTTTGTTTTTTTTTTTTGTTCTTTGTAGTCATATCATTATAGTTGTTGTAAAACACTTGTAGCTTCTAAAATTAGGCGCTATGAATGGGTCTCAGTATTATTAATGTTCTTGTTATTATTATTATTATTATTATTATTATTATTATTATTATTATTATTATTGACTCTGCAGATTTATAAGCAATTGTCACGAAGCCAATAATCTCGGACATGGACCTACACCCTGTCAATCACAAGGCGCGGATGGAAATCCTGTTCAACACTTCCATGCAGCTAGCCTAATTACTTGAGGCACTACACAGCATTCTGAACAGCATTTGAAAGGAGGCGTCTGTGCCACAGGAGATCAAGGAGCAGCAAAGAGGGTGGACAGACCGAAACTATTTCAGACACAATCAGAAATAAACCGAAACTATTTCAGACAAACTGAAACTATTTCAAACCGAAATCATTCAGCAAAGAGGGTGGACAGATCGAAAATATTTCAGACAAATTCAGAAATAAACCAAAACTATTTCAGACATACCGAAACTATTTCAAACCAAACCATTTCATCATAGAGGGTGGACAGACCAAGTTTTCAAACAAAACTAAAGCCTCTACGGAGACCGTGACTATTACACATTGCTACTTAGACAGAGTCTCCAGAGAGAGTAAATAGACCGAGGTTTCAAACCTAACGGAGAGAAACTATTTCAGTGTTATGATAAAAGGTTTTAGGATTTCACATACAGACTAATTTGTAAAATCTCTCTTCCTAAATCAATCAAATTATTGGACTGGTCAGTGAGTTTTAAAATTAATTCTCGTTAATGAATCATTATGACATCGCATGTAGACCGAATTTGTTGGATCTTCAATTATTAAAAATCCGGGTGGAGCCGTTGGTGCAAATGAATATAAAAATATATCCCTGCCGGGTTTGATTCAATCTTTCGAGATTTATTTGTTAACTTCCATCGATTGCATCACATACTAGATTTATTGCAATCACCGAGGATATATTGACACTTTGAGGAACAACATGCCTACCACCACCGTCTGGGTCATTATTATGTTTGAGGATGGTTATTTGTGGTTGTGTTATTTTTTTCCATGCGGCGAGTATTTGTGGGAAATTTTCATCTATGACATCATCGACAGATAACGCTGCTATCTCGGGGGTATCCAGGAGCTTTATATTGAGATATATTATCTTTTGTTAATGATAAATCTTTTAAAACTCGTCGTCGTTCTTTCCCTGTACTATAATCGCTCTTATTATTCGTTCATGAAAACGTTTTGTATCAGTTATAATCTGATTTAATATTTCTACGTGTTTGATAATTTCATCATGTGAAATTGTTACCTTGGAAATATAATTTTGAAAAGATTGCCTTAACAGTAATATATTTTCTTTTATATAATAATCTATAAGACCAAATGTACTAGTAATTTGATGTATAGCATCTTCAAAAAGAATGGAAATTCTTTCACCATGATGGAGTTCATTATAAAAACCCAATTAACTTCGTTTAATAATGTATCAATTTTAATTTTTTCTTTATCAGCCACACTTACATTTTATATTGCATTTTTTACCCTAGCATCGTGATAATCACCCTTATCAAAAGTAAAATCAGACCTTTAAGGTTAGGGTATATTCTGAAAACATATCCGAGGTGGGATTTCAGGCCATCCTAGCACGGTTCTTATAGAACTCTAATAGATGTCTACGGCATATCCGGGAGAGTTTATCTCAATCGCGAAAGATAGTGTTGGTTCATGAACTGTTATAGCGATTTTTTATTCTTTTCCCGTAATGGATTTTATTCTATGCTGTAATTCATTATTGATCTGTTCGATTTGGTAAGACCCAGATGGTAGGGAAACTATATTCCAGTCTGGAGTTCCGTCCTGTTTATTTTTACTCGCAAACACCAAGGAATTATTTGGTTGCTGACCACCAAATGGTTTTGATCTAATATTTTTGGTCAACTGTGGTATACTCGTAATTTTGCCAACGCTATCTCTTTAACGGAAATTGCAGTGGGTAAATTGACACTAAATTCAGGGTTGGTTGAGGTTATTGAGATCATGGTGGTTTTCACCGGGGTGGTATGTTCCGCTATACTTTGAAGTAGTTCTTGCGATGTTGCCATTACATTCGTGTTGTTTTTCTAATTGTGACATCACGGAATCGTAAACAAGTATCATCTCGGAAAACTCTCTATCAGGTATTAATGTGTCATCGAGGGAGGACGATATCATCGAGGATAATTGCGAGTACGCGGTTGACACAACATGGAAATTAACTACGTAATCCTGTAGTTTACGCTGACTACACGATGATATTTTTTTGGTCATTATTGAAATTACTCTCGCGATTGTTGTCGCCGCTGATATACAAATTGGAACATCTATCGGGGCAATAATTGTCACTGAAGATAGTATAATACCCTAATAATATATTCCCCTTGGTGTTATAACACAGTAAAAAATGGAATTTAGATGTATATAAATTGAATTCTGTTTTAAAACGCTTGGAAAAAGATGATTTATATATTCGTTCTGCTACATTTTGTACCGACGGTCTACAGTGTATGTTGATATATAGAAAAATCAAAAAAATTTCCAGCTCCATTCATTTATTGAAATATTCTCTCTTCGTTAGTTTCTATATTGAGTGATTTGACAGATCTTTTTGAAACTGTTTTAGAAGTACAGGTTCTGCCGCGTTTGATTTTTTCACTCTGAGTAATAGCCTGTAGGTTCTCCAATTTGTTATTTGTAAAATCCGAATCAATATGATCATTTACAAAAATTGTCTTTGATAAGTCCATGAAACCACTCATTTGCGAATTTATGATTAAGATATCTTTTCCCTCCAGCAAAAAATGTGAGATACCCTCGATTATCAACTGTACCTACTGGTTTCTTCAATCTGCGATGTCTGACAACACCATCACGAGATGCTTCATAATTGGTGATCACAGGATGTGGATGAAATTCTTGGTTCATTTATATGCACACATATTATTTGTCTAATATATATTTGGTTTAATTATTACTTATTGTGAATCTATCAATGTAGTCTTGAGGTTTTCTTATGATTTTGTCCTTGACACAATCAAAGACAGAGTCAGAGTTTTTAATTCGTTTATCATAATAGCGCTTAAGCTCTCTGTATCGCTTACCACCACAATTCAGACACAGTTGCGACTTACCTAGAACACCCACCCCACATTGTATACAGGCAAATGGACTTAAGCTTCCACGTCGTACACTTTGTGAATGATATCCACAGAATTAATTTATGCATGATTTGTTACAAACGGTTACAAATCCTATCATAAGCCATTTACAGTGATTCATTATATATAAAGTCTTTATTTAAATACTTGTTTTAATTATAATATGGAAGAGTTTGAGAGATTATCCAAAATCAAGCCTAGGAAAAATGCTCAATTTAAACTCGATAGAGTATCCATAGATGCACCTTATAAGGGTCTAATAAGTGATAGAAGCATGTTGGGTAAAATCCATGAGGGATTTAACGAATTTAAGCGCGATGATGCATCTCACTGTTGGTCAACATTTCGAATTGATGGTAGTGTTAATGCTACAATGAACGACTAAAGAGCAGCAGTGATAATCTCACATCTTGACCATAAAAATTATTTATAGAGTGAAATTCATTATCTTTTCAGAAACAGGAAATTGGATTATACGCGATAAATTTGATCCTGTATTAAAAGATAAAAGAACTGTCACTGTGAGTCAGGATTCCAAACCAGGAACGCTGACTGGAATTTACAAACCGTATTACGAGAGATCTTATCGTGAAACCGCGGTTGTTTATGGGATCTATCCGATAAATGACAAACTGAGTATTGAGAAATTCAAAACAATGAAACATTCGTCGTTGAATTGTGTAGCCGAACGAATAATAGAACATTTTAAAAATGCGTTGCTTGGGAACAAACTGACGGATCTAAGACGTAAAAAATAAACGAATGGGGGTTAGCAGTCCGGGAGAACGGTGCAACAATTCAAAATGTAGCCGAGCTAGAAAAGATACTAAAATTTCCAATAACCGTAACGAAGATAACAGGAAAAGTATTACAAACGAATCGAGAGGATCTCCAATCAAAATTATTGACCATAATGCACACGCTTGGACCTCCGCGGTAACAATATTTCCGCGGGATAGAACCATAAAATTTTTACTTGTAGAGAACTCTGGGGGAAATTTGTTTGATTTTATTTATCAGTTAAGTAAAATCGATCCTATGTCAGTATGGTTATTTCAGAGTTTTGAAGACGAAGAGTGTAAATTCGATCCATTTGTAAGACCTAACGGCGAGCAATATCGTACTGAATCTCTCACGACGAGATGAGAAAACTAACTTCGTGATTTTCAACTGATAACGACGAACAACAAACTGTTTTACAATCCCGTCTGTTGCAGCTCATTTCGCGAGAAAGAAAAATCTATGGAAACCAACAAACGCTGAATTTCTATCAGATATCGAATCAAGCTGTATGAAGTTGGGCCATGGTTGATTATGGAATTCCAAATATGACTCCGAAATTGTTATTTCGGTTGATATGGTTGCGTGTTATCCAAGGAGTTTTCTCGGGTACGGAGAATGCTCTAATTTTTTTATGATTTGGGCATCCTTCACACGAGATTATCCGTGTTGCGATTAATGGGCCGCTACCCGATTTTGATCTAACCGGATTCGCTCTTGTGATATCATTTGAATTCGCTAAAGGACATCATCCGTGCTGTTATGTGTGGATTGGTCGACATATATCTGAAAAGCACTGGATGCCAATAGTGTTGTTGCGGTATATGATTAATTCTAAAATACTGATATCGCTGATTGTCAGTGAAGCAATAATATCATATCGGAAAAACTGAGGTTTGGTTACCACAACCCGATAGTTTAGATAGTATAATTAGCGAAAACAAAGAAAAATTTATTTCGCTCGACGAAGAATATATCGTTAGGTGGTCAAGGGAGATCTTTGAATTTAAAAATATACACGCAAAAGATCTCGGTAGAAGAATAATTGGTAAATTCATCCAGGGTGGACGATATGATCACAGGCGATATTCTTCAAAATTAATTATACACGATGCTGAATACGATTTTATAATCGCAGATGCAACATCTAGAGGTATATATGTCAATCGTAAAGACGCCTTCTTGTCCAATGGAAAAAATTTGTAAAATTGTTACTTACGTAGATGGAGATAATCCTCAATACACATATTTAGGGCGTCTTTGCTGGTGTATGCTTCTATCAATTTACTTTCGATGATAAATAGATTTCCTGAATCCGCGGTTAGAGTCGCCACTGATTCATTTTACATAGATGTAAAACAGTGAAGCAGTGGCTAAAGGTACAAATTCCGACGAGTGTTGGGGATCATGGAGAATTAAAAAAGAGATAGTGCGTGATTATTCTAAATCAGCAGATGTTACAATTGAAAACAATTGCTTGAAAAATAATCAAATATCAGAACTATCTAGTTATCCTTCGTGTTCCGATCCAATATGTAGATATAAAACTAGTTACTTAAACGGATGTGGTGGGTCAAAGAAGACGACTCGAATGATCGAATTATTTCGAGATGAAATCAAACATGACTGTGCTAACACATACACACAGACTTACAAGATTGATGAAACAGCGAGGAGTTACTTCTTGCACTGATCACAGTTTCTTGCAATGGAAAGGTGACAAATGGACTCCAGATCGAATGGGCGAGAAATATATTCCTGAAATTATTATTTTGGATGAGATGTGCACAGTGTCGTTAGATATATTAATATGTTTCTTGATTGACCATTGTTAGCGAATTCAACTGTGATAATGTGTAGCGATCATCGCCAACCACCACCATTTGTCGGTTTATCCCCACATAATTGGCTGAAGAATTTTGTAGATTATTATGAAGAAATTAATACTGATCATCGATCACTTGATAAAGAATTAAGTGCATTTAAAAAATTAATCAGATTACAACCGCACAAAATCCAGTGTAAAATAGCGAGTGAAATAATTTCAGAAACCCCATTAGACGAGTTTTGGGAAGCGTGGATACCAAACGATTTGATAGTAGCAAGTAGAAAGATAGTCAGAGATACACTTCAGATGAAGTTGTTTAGCGCGCATAAAGAAAAATTCGCAACGCTTCCAGCGCCATTGTGTTATAGGCCTACAGATACACGAAGACAGAATATTGAAATTAATATTCCTGGCCAGACAGAGAAGCAGATTCTCGTGTTAAATGTTATTGTGTTGGTTGATATCAACGTCGTCGAAGATGCATAGCTAGCTGATAAATCCCCATGAATAATAGGATACGCAGCGACGATACATTCTTCGGAGGGATTGACTATATCCGATACGATTGTTTGTATTGTAGATGATCGCATCGAGTGGTCAAATTTAGTTTACTTGGCAGTATCCAGAGTACGAAGAATAAATCAACTTCGAAGAGTTATTTTAGATGCTACTGACACCACAATAAGTGATATTGTCAGCGATGATATAATCAGAAAAAACTCGCTGGTTATAAACAACAGGATAAAAAAAGTAACAGAAAATTAGATATTGATGCTAAATTTATAATTACACTGAAACAACAACAGAATAATCACTGCGTTGGTGTTGGTCGGATAAAGACCCTCGCCAATTTACCGCAGACAGAAAAGATAGCAGTGTTGGTCATACCAGAGATAATGTGATGTTGACTTGTCTTGAGTGTAACAGACGTAGAGGTGCTAGTTAAGACCACGCGGCGGTAATTGAGTATCCTCGGGTATCTCTTGTAATTGCTCGCGTGTAAATCCGCGCTGAGGCGGTGGTAGATAAATCTGTCATATCGCCTGTTTAGATAACCAATCAGCCGCGGTGGTATTTTTCACCTTTGCGGCGTTAGAGAGTTGATCGATTGCTGATTTACCCCTCCAGTATCCTTTTGTGGAATAATAAATAGATTCCATGTTGTTATTAATTACCAGCACCCAGCATTAATTTACTTTTCATCGCCGATTTTATCAACCATGAAGCTAATTTTTCTTTGAAGAACTTATCAGTGATAGAATTTAACGCATGAATCAATTTCACATCTGCGATATATCTGTGATGCAGATTGCTGCTTTTATAAGCAACATCATGAGCATGACATGCCATATCAATAGAGTTTATTGGATATTCACCGGGTCGGGGTTGGTTTTGATCATCGAGTCGGATATCGAGTCTGGCTCCAGGTCCACAATAACTATATCCCGGAAGGTGTTTTTCTCCTGGATATTTTGCCCATGGAGTCCCAGGAAGTTTTGCTAGTTTGGCTGCATTGTACACACTTACCAGAAAGTGCTGATCTGTTGTTGCTTGTTGTAATTGTTGTCAAGTCGTTTGTGCTAGTACGCGTCTTACATTTCACACAATATAGATCCATAATTTATTTATAATAACATGAATGTAATTGATTGTTTGGAAACAAAAACACGATAACCCGTTAAGCATCATGCAGCTCTGCCAAATTCTATTCGCATGATTATAATTGGACCATCTGGAAGTGGCAAGAAACAGTTGTTACTTAATTTGATAACGAGATGGATGAAATGGGATAAACTATATTTGGTAGCCCCGAGTGTAGACGATCAGCGATGTTACGAGGTGTTAACAGATTTTAACGAGAAAGCAAAATCGGAAATCGATGAGGATATTATTGAATTTATAACCGATATCGAAGAAGCACCGAGTGTTGATTCTCTTGATAGAAGTATTGACAATTTAGTCGTGTATGATGATGTAATGTTAGATAGGCAAGCAAACCCTGCCAGGATATTTTCCAGAGGTAGGCATAAACATACTGATGTGATATATGTCACTCAGAGATATACACAAATACCAAAAGTGATCAGGGATAATTATAATACTATTGCTGTATTTAATGGAGTTGACACACATACGCTACGAAATATTTACCAGACCTGGTGAAGTGGAGATATGGATTATAATCTCTTTAGAAATTTCTTTAGTCACGCTCAGTCAATCCCACATGGATTTTTAACAATAAATTTGCATGACCCGAGATCAAGATATCGTATCGGACTTGATCAAATATTCGGTTAAAACCATAACACTGAAATAGTTTGTCTCCGTTAGGTTTCAAACCTCGGTCTATTTACTCTCTCTGGAGACTGTCTCTGTAGCAGTGTGAAATAGTTTCGGTCTCGGTAGATGGCTTTAGTTTTGTTTGAAAATTTTTCTGTCCACCCTCTATGCTGAAATGGTTTCGGTTTGAATTACTTTCGGTTTGTCTGAAATAGTTTCGGTTATTTCTGATTTTGTCTGAAATAGTTTCGGTCTGTCCACCTTCTTTGCGGCTCAATGACGTACATATTGTCACCTTATACAAAAACAAAAGAAACAAGCCAGTGTGCGGAAACTATCGAGTCATAACACTCCTGTAGATTACAGGCAATACCATAGCGTGCGTTCTTTTCAACTGTCTAGTCAAAAAAAGTCTCAGAAGCCATGCTGGTAAAAGGCCAAACGTGGCCTCAGACGAGCTCCTAGCACAATCGACATGATTTTCTCAGTGAGACAAATACATGAAAAGCGCATTTATCAAAACATGTCCTTTTACTGTGTCTTCATAGATCTCACAAATGTATTCGATACGGTCAACATAGATGCATACTGGGTCATCCTAGCAATCGGTGGTCCTAGAAAGTTCAGATGATCCGACTTTTCCATGACGACATAATGGTACCCATTCACTACAACGGGAATGTATCATAGCCAAAAAACATTTCTAACAGCGTGAAGCAGGTGTGGATTGTTTCTCGCTTCAGTACTATTCAACCTATTCTTCACATGTGTCCTACGTCATGCTACACATGATCTCCAGAATACATACAGTACAGACTGGATAGCGCTCTCTTTGACCTTCGCCTACCAAATTGCTTGGTCCAAAATAACAGGAATGCGTATGCTTCAAGCACATTTCGCAGATAAATGTACTTTCATGGCACACACTCAAGATCACCGTTACTCGCTTTGAGGAAGCCTTGAGATACTTCGGACTCCCTATCAGTCTGCACTAGACAGAGGTACTTCACCAACCTGTCCCAGGCACCATAGCTCTCTTCCAGGTTGTGTCCATCGAAGACACCCATCTGAAACCTGTGGATCACTTCAAGTACGATGGAAGCATCATATATTCCGATGGATGGCTAGACAAAGAGATAAAGGCACGCAATAGCAATGGAAGTCAAATCACAAGGAATTATTCGCTTTCGCGTGTTGAGTCACATGAATATTAAGCTGTCCGCCAAGTTTAAGGTATATAAAGCAGGTTTTAAACATGCTTTCTATATGGATGTGAGAATTGGACAGCTTACAAAAAGCACATCACGCAACTTTAGCTATTCCACAAGAGAGCCATGCGCTGGCTTTTGGGAGTCAGATGGCAAGACAGAGTGGTGAACCTAGAAGAAGACTTTAATTAAATCGAAGAAAGAGACCAATTCTGGTGGACAGGTCATGTCATTCGTATGGCGAATATAGAATGCCACGTCAGATATTGCATGGATCTTTATTTAGTGGACACAGAAAGACTGGTCGCCCAAAAAACTGATTTAAAGACTCCATCAAGATCAGCATCAGATACTGCCCGATATATATGACAAACCTCGCGTCCTGCGATAAGGATATAACTGGCTGGCATGCGGCTGACAGTAAGGTGTTTAAAACCCTTTGATGATGCCCCCAGAACAAAAATCGATGGTGCCAGGGAACGCAGAAAGCCACTAACGTCAAGAAGCAGCCAATGCCTCAAATGTACACATTGCTCCATGACATGCGTATCTTGTATGTCAGTCATCAGTCACGATATGTATACATGTTTCATTAAAACGAAACGAGGGTTATCGAGTTTTATACAACGAGTGGTATATAAGTATTGACTGATACTTTATATATATACTGTACATATATTTTATCTGTATTATATCCGCTACAAAATCTATAAGCATTTTCTTATTCACAATCCCATTTGCAAATTGATAAATGTATTGTTTACTTCTTGCGGTTTGCTTTATATATGCATTGATTCAATCAGTATAAGACGCGCTTATGATTTAAACATGACATAATTAATATCGGGTCATTTCAAATAAAAAGTCGTTAAATATTTAACAACTTAAGATGTTTTGCTTTTCAGTCCCAATAAATGTATATGCCTTCAGCTAACCATCATCTGTGTTGTCATAACACTTTACAATACAGAAATTAAATGATTGTTAACAGGTTGTTACTGCTTTTCTCTCTCACCACATATTTATTTTTTTATTCTTCCTTATGGACGAGAGGGGAGAAGGGAATGGAAGGATATATATTCCGATCAAATTGTTTATCATTCAAATTTCATTTGGATATCGGTGACTATTAATACTTACATATTTTTATTTTCCATTTGTTATATTCTTGGAGGCTTCAGTGACTCTTACAGTTTTAAATATAGGTATTGTCACTTGTGTTAACACTTTGCAGGGGCAAGATATATGAATTATCGGCATTTTCATTTTTAACGTATGTGCATTTAAAAAGATTTTAATTTATACGCGAGACAAAACATGATTTGGTGCAATGAGCGGTTACATATGACATATATAAGAAAACGAAACAATATAATAAATGTGAAACTAAACAAAAAAGAATACAATGCAAATGTGTAAAACGGCGGAATGCCACTTGATAAAGCACTCTCTTGTAAGAACACAACAATATCATAAATTGAAACTGAAGATATAAGAATACAATCAAATTTAGCAATTGTGGTGATATATCTCTCGACAAAGCGATATATACAAGAAGAAAAACAAAAGCAATACAATAACAGAGAAACTAAATAAGGAAGAAAACTGGAACAATTACTTGTGGTATTTGAACTAAGTGACTCATTATGAAAACAATCGTAATGATAAAATATATAAATACTGAAATAATGAGGACAATAACACCGATGAACAGTGACCGTTTGTTTTGTTTTCTGTGTTGATGCGGTCAACACATTTTTCAAGCTGTCATGAACAATTAAAGAAGTTAAACTCTGTATTTTCTTGATTTGTTTTATAATAACCTCTTTGAATTGTACTAATTTATAGAATGAACCGATGGTATATACGCTTTGCTATTGACATAAAGTACCGAGAAAAACATCGATTACATACTTGATAGCAAGGCAGAGGATTTTTTGAAGAAAACACTGTAATACATATCAGCATTTATTTTGCAAGATCAAGGAGACAGAGCAGCCATGGCGAGTGAAAATGTATGTTCTTGTATTTGTAATGGTGTGTATATTTATATTGCCATATTAAGCAAGCATAATGTAAATATAATATCTTGATTTTCGAGTTTGCAATCGAATTTATAGTTCAGGGGGTACGCACCACCAGCTTTGGATAAAATGTGAGCGGTAATTTTTGTTGGTGCATTTTTTTCTTAAAAGAAACGGTGTTGGCGAATTTTTTTAATTCTCTCTCTCTCTCTCTCTCTCTCTCTCTCTCTCTCTCTCTCTGGTGAATTCTTTGACGTTGGTCTCTCTCATTGTCTGGACCGCTCCGGTAGCCTAGTGTTTAGTGCTTCATCCTCAAATGCAGGTGGTCAAGGTTCGAACGCCGGCGCTAAGCGATCAGCATTATGACGCTATTGTTAGAATTAGTCGTCCTGGTGTAAGAATAATGGAACTGGATGGGACACCAAGCTACAAGTCTGCTGCTTGATGCTCTAATGCTAGACATCACTATAAACTACCACTTTGCAGATATTTAAGCGATTGGACTGCAATATTATTAAAGCTACATTACAAACCCAGATCACACACTCACACACACTTTCTATTTCTATCTTAGACACACATACACGCACAAACACCTCACCCACACGTTGATACATACCTCGTGTTGAAACATACGACCTATTATGGTATCTCCGTTTTAGTATAGATCATCACCGCATGATACAGTGTTACAAAACATGCATTTTAAATCGTGGCCACATGCTAATTTGCCGTTTGTCCTCATACATTGAGATTAACCCCATATATCAATATTGTATTAGAACCCCAATGTTAATGACATAGATTATTTTAACACCTAGGATATTGGAGAACTCCTGCCAGGCAATATGTAAATGAGTTTGGTAAAAACGGCGGTTTTAAATGGACATGAAGGTTTTTAAAACAAAACCTAGTTCCTTTCGCCATAGAGACTTGTGGTATTTAAAATGTAGGTTTGTGTTATCCGCCTCGTAGTGCATATACTTTAACCCTCACTAATAATTCAGTTCACGTTTCATTTCAGGGCTGCAAAATACATTCTATTTTGTTTATTATTACAGTATTGAATTACGATTTTAATTGGGAATACCATTGGTCACGTTATGGATGTTTCACCTTTTTTTATTTTGATAGTAGTATTAATAATATTGTTGTTGATCATGATGTTTGAAACTTAACATTGAACCGTTATACGTTTATATCTTTAATATGTACGTTTGAATATTAAAATGGAAATTACGCCATTCATTTTATAAACCAGACACATGTGTTACCGTTAAGTTTCAGTCGATTATTAATAAAATGGCATTATTTAAGAACTATTTAGGAGTATTATATATACTTAAAATGTTAGTAAGAATCAGTTATTTTTTTCTAAATAGTCCATTTTATATTTAATATCGTTATTAGTTTTACAAGTTTAAACAAATCATTGAAGAAACCAATATGGTGTCTTACTACGATATCGCGTTTTTAATATATCGATACTTGCTTGAAGTTTTCTTTACTTTTTATAGTACCACCTTTCATGTACATATTTTGTATGCACACATTTCTATAAGTTACTAGTTAATCATTACCTGTTAATGTCTAGAAAACGTGTGTGTGTTATTTTAATTTTTAAGGAAGTATTAACAATTTCGCAGTCATATCGGTACGATGTCTGCAGTGCAAGTTTATAAAAGATATCTAGCACTGGGCATCATGCAGCAATATGTAGCAGGAAGCCCCACCCAGTCGCATTATCCCGACATATGGCCAACCAGTCATAGCACTAACCTCTTAGGGCTGAACGCCAAGCGAGGCAAACCATTGTTTTAAAAATAAAGCCATGACTATCCCTGTTTCAAAATAATGTCTTTACTGCATGTTCTAAGATAGAATCAATATCTTCTGAACTTTTTTATCACTATAGCAAATCTTTTAACCACTTTATCATCTAACAATTTCCAGTTATGTTATACAAGAGTTAGATCACATGAGTACTATGTCTGTTAATGACTATGATATCAAATATTTGTTAGCAAATAAAGTAAAGCATGTTAATTTGGTTGTTTTGTGGCGGCTTATACATTTAACAGGTGTTGATTCGAAATTTATATTGTATATGACTTATTACTTTTCATTGAACACTGGAAATTGTTTTAACAGTCTAAAGTTGACATGTATTTTAATGCTCATCCATTCTTACCAACAAGCCCAGCACAACTACCCTCACCCCAGGAGTTTACATATGTAATTTTCTGTTGGATGATGGTGTAATATCCATTTTTCAAGTTATTACATTTTTGTGCAACAGTACATTAATGTCTACAAATTAAAACACCTATATGCCATCATCAGAATAGTGTTGTGGTCTTACTGCTATATCCTAGTAACTCATTCATAACCTGGAATATACATAGCACCTGTTTACTGATATTGTGTTCCCCCACATTTATCTCATTTAAGTTGAAATTAAATCATTAAAATAGAGCAAAGAACAGTAAATCCTTAGAGAATATGTTGAAATCCACATTAAAATGACAGTATCAACAGTTTCGTCTTTGAAACTCTGAAAAAGGTATAGCTGTAATTTGTGGCAAACTAACACAATATGATATCCATTACATCCCTTGAAACAAATAATTATCTTGAAATAAAACACAATTTTACATCCCAGTCAAAAGGAGTGACCCCACTATAATTGAATGTTCCTTAACTTATAGTACATGCATATGAGGGGCAGCTTAATGGCCTGGTGGTCTAAAGTTATTACTGTTCCGGATCACTACCATATCACCTCTGTCTGCGTGGGTTCGAATCTCAGGCTCGACTAACGTGGATTCGTGAGAATGCTTGCTAGTAGCTTTTCGTGGATCGGTGTTTCTTTGGGGTTTTTGACAGGGTTCTTCCTCCACCAGTTATACTGGTCACTGTGTTTAGCCTATACTTTGCTGAAATATAGCGTTAAACCTTACAACAAAAACAACAACGACGACGAAAACTCATATCTTATATGTGTATGTTGTTGCATAAGATATAATCAAAATACGGTAAATAAAGTGGAATGGTTAAGCTTCCATTCAGTATAGATGACACTCTGTGAAAGACATTGTCCTGATATTAGAAAATTTGTAAATAAAAATAGAAGTGTTGACAGTAAAGGATACAAATATACACGATACACTATTTATATAATAATCAGAGAAACTTTGAGCGGGATGCCAACACTCGCTTAGGATACTTAATAGATGTGATCAGACCATTGTATTATCATGTAGCAGCCTGTGTTTTGAAATGGACCCTGTGACGTTCTGTCAGAAATAAATGCCTTGATTCCGTAGCATCATTCATGTATTACATAATTTACATTTATTATTTTCTTTTCAAGAATACTATGACTGTTACAACCCTCTGGTTTTAAACTATATAACGGTCAGAGGTCAAACCAAAACGGTTACTAAATTTAAAAAATAAGTTAACAAAGATATTAGCTGCCAGTTTAAGAGGAGCTTACAGTATTGTGAATGAAATCCCACATAATCAGAAATCTAAGATCAAAATTAGAAAAGTGTCGAATGTTCTGAATGAAATCCAGTAATCTTGAATTTGCTGATGTACCAACAAATCTTGACGTATCACAATGTTATAGACTAAGTAAATATGTCATAACTCGATCATTATTGAGAGCCTCATCGTGCCACCATACAATCGTTATGTTGGTCATATCACTATCTATAGAGACTTTGTCCTGTGTCGTAATCTTGAAAGTATAGAAATTCCCTGATTATATACATTTGAATATTGTGTAATAGGTGAAAGACAAAATCTTGTATGCAGTGTATTATAGCTGTTTAGGTCCATCCTAAAACTAACATTATTAGCCTGGAGTATCAAACTTTGGGCGTGCGGTGGTATATTTCTAAAGGTACTTTCTTATTAAGACTGTACTGCGATTAAATTATTTCCACGGTTATACAACTATTTCCTTAGTTCCTACACATAACGCAACAACCACCACACCAACCACATCCACCACCTCTCACCCTCCTCACTACTTTATCAGCACTCACATGTGACCGGATTTTTCACTGTACACGTGCTTTAGTCAGAAGTCAGAAAAGTTAATTTTAGTTCTAAATTAGGTGTTAAATACAATTCAGGATGTCCTACATAAGCCCGGCTAATCTAGGGCATTTGCTAACCTCAATGTTTTTTTTTTAAGATGCCTTAGAAACGTAGATGAGTATGACGAATGTGTTCGGTTTACCTAGTTAATATTTTGTTTAGACCCAAACCCCACTATTAGACCTTCGTGGTAGAAAGGTAAACCACCAGCTTTAACTAGGACTAGGTTACCCGATTTTAAAAAAGCGAGGTAATTTAGTCCGACATGAGAAGGTTATGACATGATTCAGGATCGCTAGGTTGATACCCTCCCAATCCATCACATGACAGCTGCATCTGTGCTTCCTCGATAAAAGCACGTAGCTCCCATTTCACCAACAAGCAGTTCATTATTTGTTTTAAAGATGCCGTTAAAACAAGACAAACAAACTACATACCCACGTGAATAACGCTTCGGTTGCCTAGTGTTTAGAGCGTCCGTCTCGGAAGCGGTTGGTCGTGGGTTCCAACCTTATCCGAATCATATGAATGACTTACACAAATGGTACTAACAGCTGCCTCTCTAGGGGCTCAGCATTAAGAGGATATTGTTAGGACTGGTCGGCCTGATGCCATGGTAATGTGACTGGGTGGGACATAGGTTACACGTTTGCAGCATGATGCCTCAGTGCTAAACATCACTACAGATTGCCACACTGCAGACTTCGTTTCGATATAAGTGTTAAAGCTACGCTAAAATCATAATCACAATCATACCTACGGGAATATGTGCTGCCACAGTCACCAATAATTGCCTAACTTACATGTGACATGCATTAGAGGGAGAAGTACGAGTGAGAGATGTAGAGAAGGAACACACACACACACACACACACACAAAAATGCACATATATATATATATATATATATATATATATATATATATATATATATATATATATATATATATATATATATATATATATATATATATATATATATATATAAGGAAAATGAATTTACGGTATTGTTAGTTAAATCTGCAAAAATCCAAGGATTAAAGACAAGTCTTAGTAGTAAAATGTTTTGAATAAAACTCAGTTCAAGCGCCGAAGAGATCCAGAATTAAAGGCGAGGACGTATATGTTAAGGCCTGCGAATTAGTGATGTGTCAACGGTCTCATGTTGAATCACATAAATATTTTTCCAGGTTTGAATTCAGTATAAATTCCAATGAATGTCTTGATCCACTATTTTCGTCAGGGCACTGCTGTATTTTCAGAGAATATATTCACCTGAATTAAATAATTTTAAGAAAATAAAGTTCAACCCAAACTAATCACAACACAATACAACTTAAAGTGCTAGATGTTAAAGCACGACTAGAACAATCCTCGCATTCACAAGATAGTATAGTTCTCTGTTTGACCTCTTGTCACAAATTAGCATTTTCTAAAAAAAAAACGTCACCTAATAGAACTAACTTTCTAGAATGATCGCATGAGATTTAGTTATCTGCAACACAAGAGCCTACAAAATGCACTTATGAATCTCCAAAAACCTGAACCTGATACTAAGCTCATAAAGAATACTGAAGCAATTATTACTTGTTAACTTAAATGAAATTTATTAAAAAGGTCATTCAGGTCAAGCAGAAACTGACTCAATTTTCGACAAGGTCAAGTCCACTTTACAATGTTGCATTACAATATATATATATATATATATATATATATATATATATATATATATATATATATATATATATATATATATATATATATATATATATGGACATTCTTGATGTAATATATTATATGCATGTTAATACAGACAAGTTTCTGTATTACTAATCTTATAAATTTATGCCGCGTTTTATCTCCATGAGTTATGTATCCCAAGGAGTTATTTATCCAAAGACTTTTATTTTATGAAAACAAGTATAGATATTGCTATTTTGTTACCATAGGTATGACCATCTATTGTCTATCTTTAAGCTTGTCTGGCACTTACTACATTGTAATCTAAATTGCTAACTGAAATTTCATGAAACTTTCTATTTACAGTTTGTTTCTATGACAATATATATCTTTCATGGAGGTATGATTCGTATCTCCTGTCCCGCTAGTGCCTAGGGCAGGATATATGTAAAAATTAATAAAGTTCCATTGCATTGACATGTTAAACTATATTCTGATCAAACATCATGTCTCCAGTCATAGCTTTAAGATATACTAACGTAGTTGACGCTTTGTGAGTTGGTAATGAATGCTGGGGGCGAAGTGAATTAATGTAGGACATATACCAGATATAACGCATGATGATTTGCAATAGTAAGCTATTTCATTTCCTATGGTTAGTCACTTTAAAACGAAAAGAAATATAATGTCTGATCAATATTCACTTTAATCATGGTTTGTCTGTTCGGAAAGTGATGGTATATCGCCATACAGAGTAAATCTGGATCTGGATATGCGACAATGGTTACCTTTGCATGTAGACCTTGATTCAAATATCCAAACCTCAACATAGGTGGAAATAAATATGCATCAACCGCGCACGACTAGCATTCTGTAGCACGATACACAGCTGACGTTTGTGAAAATAAATTTCTTCATTTCAGTAAATATCTTAAATGAAATAAAAGCTTTAGATTCATGTCATTTATTTTATTACATTTGTACTGTATACTTCCAGAATTACTACATGGTCGCGTGAGATTAATGATTAAGATTAAGCCTTAGATAATGTTAATGTACATGAAGACAATACTAGATCACTTGCTTCGTTTGTGTCCCCATTTTGTGGATAAAGTATGAGATATATTGATACTGATGGTGACAGGAGTAGTGCCCACTTCTTTTAGAGTTCAAGTGTTGTTTTGTTGTTTTTTTAGGGTTTAACGCCATTTTTCAGCACACGATAGGCTATACATGGCGGTCAGTATTATTGGTAGAGGAAGAACCCGGGAAAACCCCCGCGAAGAACCACCGACCCACGAGAAGCTACTGGCAAGCTTTCTCACACACACAACTAGACTCGATCCCACGCAGACAGAGGTGATACGGCAGTGATCCAAAACGGAAAGCGCCTTAAACCACTCGGCCACTCGGTCCCCTTGAGTTCAAGTGTAAGCCAATATTAAAGTTTTTCTCTCAAGTCCAATGTACTTCAGGTTTTATTAACAGTCTAATACAGAGAAAGACGAGATCTTGTGTTACGTGAAGCATACATGATTGTTAAAATCTGTTTTCATTTGTTATGACTAGCAGTGGTTTGCGTCGTTTTCATTTAGTGACTTCATTTAAATATGGCCAGCTTATTGATTTTTATGTTAAATTGTGTTGCTAAATATCAATTTTATGGTGGAAAGGAAAAGGAATCTTTCGGCCAAGTCAGACATAATTGTTGTCAATAAACCACATTTGGGGAATATGTTGGTCTAATTTGTTAACGGTCAAAACTTTGACCTCCCGATATGGATTAACATCTTTGGAAACTCCAAGTAAAATATATGCATATTTTGAAGAAAAAAAAGGAATTGTGCACATTTTAGATAGACATGGAACTTTTCACTTATCCGATAATTTACCAAGGAAATAAGTACGCTGGTTTCAACAGAATAGCCATTTGAAAGAACGTTTTGTCGATACTATCACAAGTATCCCTCACTTTAATTGAATTTAAATATATTTTGTTATATACTGCTACGCTTAGACCAACATATCATAAAAATCATATGAAGGGGAGAAACATCTAACTTTGAATGTCTATAAATATTCAGTTAGAGTACTCGATTTATATGTAATTAACTGCTACTTTTTTATTACTAAACACACGTTAAGAGAAGATGTATTTTTAAAAATACAGATATGTAAATGTCCAACATTATTTCATATATTCTGAGATTATGTTATATCAGCAATATTTACAGAATCTGATTTTTTAACAGTAATACCAAATACCACGAAGCTGACCTCTGTAATGACAAGCAGATCTGTATATTACACCACGTTCAACAATTTAACCGATCCACTCCAGTTCCCATCCATAAATGACGACGCTGCCGAGGGCCTAAAAGGAGGACTTCCGTTTTGGGTTATACCGTCCATTATCGGGGGAACAATGGCGACCTTGATATTGGTGATATGCATGGTTGTATGGTGCCCAGGAATGTTACCGTTTAAGAAAAACCGCCAGTCGGATCTCGTCGCAATTACAATAAATATACGTTCCACCGTCACGAATGTCGTGGTAAATAATTACAAGAGTGATGCATTGATATCGAGTGTGAGCAGGTTTTGGACCAGAGACATATTGTGCATAGTATTTTTGTGTTTTATTTATTTATGTTTTTGTTCCTTATTTTTTCCTTATTTTTTTATTTTTTATTTTTATTTATGTTCCTTGTTTTTTATGTTAATGTTCCTTAGTTTGATAGTTTAATAAAGACAAACACGCGTTCAAAACAAAAACATCTTTCACTCGCAAACCAGGAAGTGATAATGAAAAATATTTAAAGCGTGTGCATGTGTGTGTGTGTGTGTGTGTGTGTGTGTATCCTTCCGCTTAATTAGGGCTCATTTATTCATTTATGGCAAGCACGTGCAACTTTCAGCGCGTAGCTCTTTTCGTAGTCTTGCAAATAATATGTAATGCAGCAAATATCCTAATGTTAATATAATTAAGAAACAATGAATAATATAAACTGTTGCGAACATCATTGCATCATCAGCGTCACGTTTAAATTTATAGATAAGCTAGACCACAAGAAATATCGTTAACATAAAACGTGTCGCTTTCGCCATGTGACCACAACGCGTTTTGAACTCAGAATGTCTTTGTTATATGTATTATAAATTCAACATTATACATTGTTATTGGAGACGTACACTGATAGAAATATTCATTAACTTCGTTTCAGTTAATGACCAGAAGATTATACATAATTTGAATTTTGGTAGAAGGGGTATATTTTTAATAACGCACACTAAATGAAAGCAGAAGGCATCATAAACTTTACATTGATATGTTAAACATTTAATAAAGTATACACCTCTTAAACAGCTTTAACCAACCACATCAACTATGTAGATGAAATTATATATTTTTACATACATTTATTAAGTTGGCTAGCTTATATGCAGTGAATAATATAAATTGTATCATTATAATAATTAGTATTATGACACATTAGTATAAGACTTGTACTGTGATACAAGCTATTTTTTATGTTACACTGTATACAATAGTTTCTATCTCTGTGTCATTATTTTACATTGACATTTAAATTTTGCTAAAGATCAACAGGCTTATATATATATATATATATATATATATATATATATATATATATATATATATATATATATATATATATATATATATATATATATATATATATATATATATATATATATATATATATATATCATATTTCCAATAGTTAAATCTAGCATAGAAGCATACAAGCTTTCTTATAAATTCATCAATAAAGATATTTTCTACAATAGACTGCTTTTTTCAATATTAATTGTATTTGATCTTGTGAGATAATATTTTAAAATACATTATCTTAATTTCAGGTTGACGTAATATATCGATCATGTAAAGGAACTTTAAGATTAACGTTTCATGTGTATGTGGGATGAAGCAGAATTAGAATGCGGTGCATGCATTTTTGTATAATGACATTTACACTTGCACCAATTGCGCACGTAGTCATTTTTATTTTTAATGTTTTTGAATGTATTATTGTCAAGACAATTGCATTAGAATTGTTTACATATTTATACATTAAGTGCGTTTTAGGAGATTTAATAAAATATCAAAAATGAAACACGCACATCTTTTCTTATGAATTGTTTTCTTTTCATTTGGAACCCAAGACAAAGTAAGAAAGAATGGATACTAGTATGCATACACAGACACACACGCTTAACCGACAAACACACACACACACACACACACACACACATATATATATATATAAATAATAATTACTGAATAATTTTATAATTATGTGAATCCTCGTGAGTAGAAGTTATATATAATTAGGGAAAATTGCGAAATTTTTGGGCTCATGCTGCAAATTTAACTACTTTAAATATAAAACATTTGCACGTATAATACGAAACAAACATTAGGGATACTAAAAAAAATACCCCTTATCGAATATATAACCCCGATGGGGAAAAATAATTGGGGAAATAAATGAAAAAATAAAAAACAACAAACAACATATCGGGAGTACACATACACACATTAAAACTTTTTACTTTTTTTAAAGGGGAGGGGGGCGTCTGTCTGGTGCCCCCCCCCCCCATAAAAAAGTATAATACCATAAAAAGGAAAACCAAATAAGTGTGCATGTGTGTGAGGCAGTTTGCATTGATGTCTAGCACTGAGGCAACATGCCGCAGACATGTAACATGATGTCTTAAGCATTCACATTATGATCACACCAGGTCGACCAGTCCTAACACTAACCTCTTAAACCTGAGCGCCTAGTGAGACAGCTGTTTGTACTATTTTATAAGTCTTTGGTATGACTCGGCCAGAGATCGCACCTGTGACCTCTTGCGGACGCTCTAATCACTAGACCACGATAAATAAAAGCCTTGATCATCAAGTAAACGATATATTCATAAAATACACTTCGACAATCACATATTGATACAGCACTGGTAATTTGTTAATATTTACGTTTTTGTTTTTCCAGACACCGTGGGAAATTTCAAAGAAGTCTATCATTTTCGTTTCTCATTCTATCTGCTCATGTAATGTATTCATGGAGTGAACACATGGAGCAATAGATTGACGCAATGGGCGTAACGGTTTAATTGGTCACGATTGGTTAGGGGTGAGGTGAATACTGGATACAGGGTATTGAGGGTGAGACATGCAATATAAAGCGTGTTGAAATGAGATAACGAGCAAATGCATGATTAATATTCCTTTATATACAAATACAACAGAGGGGAAATGGGACAGGATAATGAGAATGTCCGGCTCTACATACATCCATGATGGGATCCGCCCCTAACGTTTCCTTATTTTCTAAACCAGAATGATAACTTCACATGACAGTCCCTGTATGAATCGACATCCAGCTAACGTTAAGGAAAACAAAGTTGTTGAAATAAATAAAGCAAATAAAGATATCTTTGTTAAAGTTTGTGCTAAAGTACATACTAACTCATATTGTGGCGACAAAGTAAAATGTACTAGATATAGACCAAGTACGACGACACAACGACCTTCCGTAAAACAGTTATTTATAAATATATTCGATTTTTGACAATTGTTTTCAGTTTTCATGACTCTCAGTCATTTGTGACGACGTTTTCATTTAGTTAATCCAGATAGGTAGGTTCAACATTTGAAGGGTGTGTTTGTTTATTCATGTACCTCTTACGTTGCTAAGCAACATGATAATGAATACAAAAATTAAACAAATATATTTAGGAAACAGAAACGGTCCAGGATAAGTTTTATATGTACAGGTGTTAAAATACCGATGAAACAAAAATTGTCATGTTGATGAACCGCGCATAAGTAATTTTTGTGTAGTTAAGTTTTCACCACAAAGCAAAATGTGGAGAAAATGATTTGCACTTTTTTCAGGAATGGTGCGAAAATTAAACAGACTTTACATTTTTATTGACATGATAGTTTAGAAACGAAATAGCAAGAAAATAACTCCACAGTATTTATACGTGTGACCTGTAATGACCGTTTCATCTATAAAATTTAAAGAATGTCATATATGCATATATCCAACATTGTTTCTGAAATTCGGATCTTTCTTTCAACAACTTGTTACTGTATGTACCTTTTCTTCCATGCAAGTATGCGTTAGTTCATTTCTAGTGATTAGTATATATTCAAGAATCATAGTGATATATATGTTGTCCCATATATCTATTTTTTGTTTATGTTTCTTAGTAATGCATTTTTCACTTTTTTTTATCAACAATCCAAAAATATTGTCTTATACAGCATCTATTTTAAACATCGTTCTGCCATTAAGGATTGCTGTTTGAATTAAACTTTTGGATATTTATATGCTTTGCAAAGCCCCAATTTTGTTGTAATCATTTTTTTTTACATCTTTACTGTGTATAAACTTAACAAGAAAGATAGCGTCGAAATATAATTTGATGGGAATGTATCCATCATTTAATCTCGTAGCAAGGGTTTTGTTACTGTATTGTTTTATTTGATGTTCACAGTTGATAGATTTAACAGACTTTTTTTTACCTCTAAGTCAACGTTATGAATCGTTTATGGGAATGAATATTAATGCTAAATGTTTTATATTTATGTAGAATGAAGAAGAATTAGTATATATATTTTTGTATTTTGTTTCATGCAATTTGCACTTGCCCTTGAAGTCATTTTCTATATCTAGTATTTTTAGATGTTTTTTTATACAAGATATTTTGTATTAGATTTAAAAAAATATTTATATAACAAATGTGTTTTTTGGTATTTAATTAATTGTCTGAGGTGTGTTACTTTTATTCATACAAGATCTGAGTCATATTAGCTTCAGCAGATTAGACCCGTCTACGAGGCTTTCACATTATGAACGATTTCATGTAGAATCGGTGCATGCAAGTTTTCATCTATTGGATATTTGTACGTTTTCAGCACTATTATGGTAAATAGCAATGACACCGAATCTTGATCTTAAATAATGCCAAACACACAATATGCATTACATAGCTTTAATAAACACCAGTATTTTAAAGTCTGTAACGGGAGAAGCTAGAATAATATTACATTTACATTTACTTTAATCATTGCGGTATGTATACTTTAGTAAGTAGAATTCCATTTGTAGGGTGATCCATTCGTAGTGTTTGATATACATGCATAATCTGAGATTTAGCAATGTTTATGTAAAGAATTAGTATTGTATTTGGTTAATTCGTAGTAACATCATGTATGTATTCATTTGATATTATAGATTTGCAAAAGTTGAATTTAATTATAAAATTTGTATAATGGTTGCAGTGTGCAACATTAATTAATAGGGATTTGACTGTTTGTATATACTTTGTAGGAGAATCATGTGTAAGTTTATATCAGCGCATAGATATGTGCATATATATATATATATACAAGATATATTGATTATCACGATACAGCACTGGAAGTCAGATTTGAACTCGGAACATTAGGAGAAGGTGCCTATTTTAATAACATTAAAGCCACTACTGTAGTTGGTAATGAATAATTTATGTTTCCATAAGGCCCACAGTTGTAAAATCTTAGCAAGACCAAGGGAAATTCCTTTCCGCTTTGGCCCACTGTTCCTGACTGTTTAAGTGAGACAGAGACCGGCTTTATGTAAACCCTTCTTTCTGAAACATATTTTAGATGGTATATGGAGTTCTGGTAGCAAATGAAGCAGAAAATCAAATCGGCATGAAACAATAGTCTCTCTATTGAAGAATTATTAACTACTGTACTAACATCGATCATGAGCATGGTGTGGCTTTTGTGTAGAAAGACGATTTTTGATATAAAGGATCCAAGTCGAGAACATAGTGAAATTGTAAATAAACTAAACACTAATCTTAACAAAAACGCTTTTATTTATAAAGTATAACAATTAATAGGTACAGTTATAGAGAGCAGGTCTGTTCCATCTTTTGAGCAGCAGAGCTTGTGGACCGACCAATTGCAGAAGACAGACAGCTATGATTATGTGTAGTTGTTGGCCTGGTTGTCTAGCAATTTTGAACATGCGCACGTAGGCGGATCTGATGGTTCCAGATCGATAGAAACGCAGAAGAATGCAACGGGCGGTTCGTGTCATCGACATTACCGGCATTGTATTGTGTGTTGAAGCAAATCATACAGTTTGTAAGGTTGTAAAGGATAGCAAACGAGATAGCACAGGTCTTGCTCATTTGAGAGGACAACGTGTACTAATTTTCTTCGACATCATTAAAGGAAAGTCACATTAACAAACAGCTACCTTGACGAAGGTGGACAATTAACATTCGGCTAATATGGAAAAGAGCACCACATAGTGTATGTCACACGTTCCTTCCATAGTTAGGTATCAACAAGATTCCTCTCAACATTAAACCACATGAAACAGCTAACCCTGATTACAATTTAAGCGATATTTGAAAGAAACTGAAGATGAGCCCGTTAATCTTGCCAGACATTCCTAAATCACCACAGACAACGAATATGAACAACTTTATAGTTCGTGTTTTAAATAAGAGTGTGTTTGACTAGATTGAACAAAACAGTGTAAACTACGCAGTAAAACAGGGATAATGAACTAGTCTGTGATTTAAAATAAAAAACAAGTACAACGTAAATCAAGAAAAAACATGAAGATCAGATTTTCAACGAGCTGCTTTGTACATACTAGTTTAAAACCAGTTAAATTAATTATTTTATTACATCGTTTACGTAGACTTCTATAAGTTTTGCCACAGCATAAATTAGCATCTTTCTTATAGATCGTGCAAGTGGTCGGCAAACTTTAATGAACGTATAGGGCCAGGAACTGAACTTGGTGTGCAAAGACTAGTCCGGTTCTGTAATTTAGAATGATTAATGAATATTACTTAGAGAGCCGTGTAAGCTAAGAAACCCATGTATAACCTCACCAGCATCTTACATTCTTATATTGACTTCCACATCTTATATAGATCAACCCAAATTGATTTTGCTATAATATGCCCAAAGTGAAAGCAGCCCAGACGCTATTTTATCAAAGCTATGGGATTATTCACACTATCAAAATGAAGATAATAACATTACTGTGTGAAGTATCAACTTTCGAATAAGCAGTGAACCTTAAAGCTGAATGTGCTGAGTTTAACGTCTTTATCACATTTAGACCAGGGGAAGGGTCATTTTGATGTATATTCTTAATTTCTGAAATGCCAGTGTTAAACTTCAAAGGTGCCAGTGTTTTTATTCAGGGAAAAGTTAGATAACGTAGTTCAAAGATTCAAATGTTTGTCTTAGGAAAATGTTTTAGAAACCACTGCTTATCATTGGCTCGTACTCTATTGGAACTAAACAGCATTTTTAAGTGACAACCTTGGTCAAATATCTTTAGTCAGAAATTCCCCAAGAGAGAGAAGTTTGGCTCCGGGGGAAGAAAACAATATTAGTGCTTTCTTCGTTAAACAAGGAATTGACCAGGTGTCTGTCTTGCAAGAAAGATATGGTTTTGTGCTGGATGCACAAGCTCTTAAGTTAACAGAAAATGGGTACGTAATTTAAATTTCAAGTAATATTCTATGTTGTGTTGTTGTATGTAACTTGTGTATACGACTAGGTTCAATATTACATATCGTTTATTCAATTTCATGGACATGTGGTGATTCTAGAGTTGTTATGCAATTTATGTTATTCAGTTTCACGGAAATGTGTGATGCCTGAGTTGGTATGCAATTTATCTTTTAATTTTACAGTTATCTTAATATATATATCTTAAATTAATTACCTGCGACCCAAATGGTTATATGTTCAAGTTTTATAGGGTTATATGAATAAATATGAAATAATTGCCTTTGTTAGTTTGTGAGTTAACGATAACTACATATTCTATTTGCTTGTGTTTAACGAATCTGGAAGTGAATTTTATGCAATATTAATTAAACATGTTGTATCATACGGTAAGCTTTCGATAGGGAGGTCACGTGGTAAATTAAGGCAAGGTTTTATCGTAAGTAGGTTTTAAGCAGTTTGTTAATCGATATTATTCTGAGAAACGTAAATGCAGAAATTTGATATACTACTAGAAAGTGGTATATATAGCGATTTAGGGATAATTTTGTCATATAAGGAAACAGTTTTCTGAGGGAGTGGAGACTCGACAGTCCGTAGACTCAGTCCCAAAAGATAAAGAAAATGGAGAAGTGATGACTGAGGTCCGAAATGGAAAGTGACGATTAGAGAGTAAAATCTAGGACGTCCAAGAAGGACGAGGCAGTCTGAAATGAAGACTCGAGTTAATAGGAACGTTGGAACACAATACCCCTCGTTATGATGATGTAATAAATCCAAATTAGACAGTACTAAAATTTCATGTTGATATCATTTATGTTGAATTGAAACTACTGCTATTAATTTGCTTGGTTGAATGTATGCTTTCTTGTCTTTTAGGGCTCGTATTGCATTTTTTTTCTCCATATAATCTTGCCCAGTTCTCTTTTGATATTCTATATTTCACTCACACCGGGTCATGCTATCGAGGGAGGTCATTCCCTAGATAACATAGCCTAATCTAATTAACTACCCCTCTTACGAAGGGGGGAGGGATATACTTTACAACTTGTATTGGCCATTAGATTCGCGTGAAAAGGTCGAGCGGAGTCTACCTAGGTGATAAGTCTGTGATGAAGAAAACATCAAACGAAGTCGTAAATGGCCGTGTCGTGTGATATAGGAGCTAAAACAACACAACCCATTACAGACACGTTTGGAACACTGAACGACTCCTGCACTAATGTCAAACGATTTAGATAACTATTTGTTAGTCGCAATGGCACAAAGGCTTGCATTTATTTCTGCTTTTGCCGGACATTTACGCTATTAATAAAATGAATTCGTTTTAAACTTTGTTATATTTATTGTTACAATATCGACATGATCTGGTTTATGAGTTAAAATGATTTATAACAAGCATAAATATGAGTTAAAATGATTTATAACAAGCATAAATAGGGTTTGCATACACTTAATAGACTCTAGTGACCGCCTAAGGTACGAAAATAGCGCTGTTTGTTTAAGGTGGCAGGGTCCAGTTTCGTAAATTGGGCTGGCAAATTTCTTAACTTAAGGGTATGGTGTGAGTTTTTGAGCTACTATTGTGTAATAATTAAAGATATGGATAAATTTGTGAACTAGGTGTTTCAGACTTATGTTGTTCTTGAAATTGATGTCAGACATGTACACTTTCCATAGTTACTCTGCAGTATGTTGATTGTGAAATACCAATAGTCGGCTAGGAAGAAGAGCTAGCCTCCCATAGCAGTAGACACGTGGGTACAAGGAAAGTAGAATATCTCAAAAACAGCATGGATGACAACTATTATGAATTGCATCAATCTATTTAGTAGATAATGTTTTTCAAAATTTTCATCCAGGAAAAGGCCTTGCGTTTGCACTGTGACCACCACATGCTGTCAAAAATGGCCTTCGGATGTGAAAAATGCATGTATAAAATATGGGTTGGGGTACATAAATATTTTATTCTAAGAACTTCAATAGACTTGTCAGATCATGTGTGTGATATGATTATGTTGCACTACATAATACCTATCCAAAAATATGTACCTTTTTGACCTCACTCGCGTATTATATTTTTAATGAATTTTTATATTAGGCAGGTGCATGCGACATTAAATTTGTACATAAAAACTGGACCCTGCCCCCTTAAGAAACACCTGGTCGATGACAATGACAGGTATCTGACAGTTTGACTCTTTTATAGAAGCAAATTAGAAAATATGCTGACATATTATAATATAAACAGGCGACCGGTATGCAAAAGCAACCACTACTTTCTCTCTCTCTCTCTCTCTCTCTCTCTCTCTCTCTCTCTCTCTCTCTCTCTCTCTCTCTCTCTCTCTCTCTCTCTCTCTCTCTCGTTATTTATATTGTCTTTTGAATCATTATCTTTATGCAACAATTTTTATTTGTAATTGACCTTGCAGAAAATCAAGTTCTTTCTCTACTTGTCCTCTAACGTTTATTTTGGTAAACAAATAATACAGTAACAACTTCCTGGGGCACCCGAGTTGCCGAGTGGTCTAAAGCGCTTCCCGTTACGGATCACTGCCATCTCACCTGTCTGCGTGGGTTCGTGTCTAAGATTCGGCTATTGTAGTTATGTAAGAAAGCTTGCCAGTAGCTTCTCGTGCGTCGGTGGTTCTTTCTAGGGGTTTTCCCGGGTTCTTCCTCCAGCAATAATACTGGCCGCCATGTATTGCCTATCGTGTGCTGAAAAATGGCTTTTAAACAGTCTGTACAATCCATTCAAACTAACGACACACATACATATTCACCGGAACATGGAAATTGCGAACAATATGATATTATGATTCTCATTATCTTGCAGAATTAAAACGAACAGGAACAGGGTTAAATCATACATTAACTGTTATACATTATTAAAACGAACAGGAACAGGGTTAAATCATACATTAACTGTTATACATTATTAAAACGAACAGGAACAGGGTTAAATCATACATTAACTGTTATACATTATTAAAACGAACAGGAACAGGGTTAAATCATACATTAACTGTTATACATTATTAAAACGAACAGGAACAGGGTTAAATCATACATTAACTGTTCCGACTTGAGGGGTTTGTGCACTTAGACGCAATTGTGGTTCATTTGCATCCATTCCATAAACTGCTTTACACGTTTAAATAATCAAAGGGCGATCACATTATGATTAGGGCTTATCTAGGCAATACATCAGCCACTAATTATTACGTCTAACATGCAATAGCATAGCCTTGTGATTCCAAAATGTCATTACATATAGTTAGAGCGAAGCAGAGGACGGAATTTGTAAATAAACTCATGTATAAAAACAAATGTACTGTGCTGTAGTATGTGTCCGTATGTATATATATATATATATATATATATATATATATATATATATATATATATATATATATATATATATATATATATATATATATATATATATATATATATATATATAAATGCAAAAAACTGACAAGCAAAAATCCCTTGCTGGATCCAGTGCATTTGAACATCAAATACAGTCTAATAACGCATACTATTACAAAAACTCGAAAATATGGAATATTTATACATTATCGACGTTGTCGACATCTTTATCCGTCTTTTTTGAGCGATCAATAAAAACTAAAGACATGAACGTTTAGCAACAACATGGAGATCGTGAACATTGGTACCTCATGGACAACGAGGACATGACTACATATTTAGTGTGAACGATCATTTCAATCTAAAGACACACACTACAACTAAAAACACAACAAATGTGGATATTTGTACACTGTTGGCACGTTTACACATGTAGTTAGTTTGTTTGCTTGTCTGCTTAGGATTTTTAACGTAGAAATAACAATTTGTCAGTCATATAGCTACGATATCTGCTGTGAGGCAGTTTATAGTGACATCAGTTTATAGTGATGTCTAGCACTGGGGCATCATGTCGCAGACATGTAGCATGATTTCCAACCCAGTCATAGATTCCTGACACCAGGCCGACCAGTCCTAAAACTAACCTGTGAATGATGAGCGCCAAGCGAGGCATCTGTTAGTACCACTTTTGTAAGTCTTTGGTATGACTCGGCCTGGGATCGAACCCACGACCTCCTGCTTCAGTGGCGGACGCACTAACCACTTGGCCAACTGAGTGGTTCACACATTTAGTTAGAGTGATCAGCAAAAAGTAAATAGGCAAACTATTTGTTTTAACATTCTCCTGTGGATATTGGTATATCATAGACAACGAGGACGTGGTGTACTATGTGATACACTTTAACAGCAGTTATTTGAAAAGAATAAAGAAGAGTTTAATTTTTCGATCTACATGTACTACTGTGTTATTGACAAGCTGATACACGACGACAAAATATCGACGTTGATATTCCAGAACAGACTGAGATACACAATCTCGTATTAAATGATGTTTTCGAAGTTGATATTAGTGCTTTTGGAGATGCGCTACACGCTGATAAATCCACGTGTACGTTAGAATACCCAACGATAATTAATTCATCTCAAGGGTTAACCATCTTTGATACTCGAGTGTGGATTGTCGATGATCTTGTGGAGTGTTCAAACTTAGTTTATCTGGCAGTGTCTCGAGTCAGGGGAATATCTAAGCTGCTGAAAATTTACCATAGATGCTACAGAAAGCATCTATGATGTCCTCGATAAATGTCGAAGCGATAGTGATATAGTAAGATAAAATTATCCTGTTATAAACAAAGTGAAAAAAAAAATTTATCATAGCGCTAAAACAACAGCAGAATAATCATTGTGCGAGCTGTAATTGTACAATGTTGTGGCAGTACTCAAGTAACAATCCAAAACAATTTACCGCGGATAGAATATATAGCAGTCTTCGTCACACACGTGAAAATGTGAATCTTACCTGTGTTGAAGGTAATCGACATCGATGTGCTAGTTAAGGGAGTGCGGTGGTACTTGTGTATGTTCTGGACTTGTTTTATGATACCCTTGGTGATAAAGGTGGTCGTAGTTGTATTATTGTTCGAATACCGGAGTGATGAGAGAAGAAAGCAGAACGAATGATCTCCTTAAAGAAAGTGCCACTACGATGATGGGACACAGCTACAGCTGCAATGAAAAAGACAAGCTCTTGCTAGGTTCTAGATGTGAGGAATTTACCTGGCCTGGGCGATTTGCGTTCTTATTTTTTTTGTATCTGGCGCACGGCAAGACCAAATATGGCCATCCCTCAGTACATCCAGCTAGAAGACGCTCCACTCTTCATTACGTCATTCGACAGAACGTTAAATCAAAGGTCTTAGTCACTACCTTGGAAATTCGCCAATGTACTATCTTGAAACCTACAGTTTGCAGAATTATATTTCTTGCTAAGCAGAGTTTTTATTTCTTGCTGAATTAGCGATAAAACCTTAAAATACATCATTAGTAACATCATACGCTTATTTCACACAACAATGTGCATAGCTCTTTTGCTTGCAAGGCATTTATTTTCATTCCATTAACATATATAGTTGTGCTTTAGAAATAAATGAAATTAAACTTAATATATTTTAGAAACTTACTTTAATATAGATGAGTAAAACATTACTTTAAAATAATTTAGAGAAAATGTCAATCTTATTACTTTGACTAAATATTCTATCCTAATACTTGTAATTGTTTAAGTACAAATCCTCGCGGAGGAGCAGTTAAATCTAATCTGTATATTGCAGGTCTACCCATGGATCTTACCACGTTAAAATGATATGTGCCGTAATATTCAAAAAAAGATCAGTCTCTCTTTTTACCACCTTTAAGTTTACAAGGTTCATATAAATATCTTACAGTAACATTACATATTACTGGTGGTTTTGAAGATTCATGTCGTTGTACTTTATATGTTTTTGTAATTGCATTAACTGGTTTCATGTTGGTTGTTCGAGCAATTTCATTATTTAATGCAGTTATCACATTTGGTAATCTTGCAACCCATTCGCGAGATCTGATTTCCTTCGCTTACTGATATCCAAATAGCCGCTCAGCATTTGTTTAAATAAATTGTTCAATAACTGCCTGATCAAGATAAATTGCAACATGTCCTCGTCTGAATTTGACAGTATGTTGCTTCATCAACGATGATACTGCACCAAGAAATTATTTGTCAAGATCAACCTCTTGAAAATATGGCCATTGTAATGGTCCTTCTTGATAAATTAGTTCAAAATCAGATTCAGCTTCACTTGTTGTTTTAGTTGATAATTGTTCTTCCTGTTTATATCTACTTGCAACTTCAATGACAGTTAATGCGTATTTGTACGTTAATCGGCTTCTTCCAGTTTTGATAGTATCATCTGGTAAAAACAAAATATCTGCTTGATGAACTTTATTAGGATCGATGATATCGAAATTTGCGTACTGAATACTTTTAAGTGGTGGGAGATAGATTTGTCATATTACTTGTCTTGCTAACCACGCTGCGGCAGCGGAACGTGTGACATTTGCTTCATCAGCGAATTTACTAGCTGATCTACTTTTCCAATATCCTTTTGGGATGTAAAAACGATTACATGATAATAATTGGTTGATTACTTACCAATTCCGAATAATAATTTACCTTTCATTGCAGCTGTTACCAACCAATTAGATAATGATTATCTGAAATTATTTATGGAATTTGACGAATGAATTAACTTCCTATATAGTACGCCGTTGATGTAAATCTTTTCTTATATAAGCTACATCATGAGCGTGATATCATCTATCAAGATCATTTATAGGATATTTATCATGGTTTGGTTTATCTGCGTTATGAAGTCAGATATCAAGCCAGGCACCAGGATCACAATAATTATATCCAGGAAGATGTTTTTCTCCTGCGTATTTTGCCCAGTGAAGTAGCAATATCACCGCAAATTTTTCTTGACTTTTCAAGGGAACTAAATTTGTATATTTGTGTACAGCATCGCACACATTTATATGTTAGTGCACGCTTTTTATTTTTTTTATATTATTTTTGCATACATACTTTAAAGAGTATGTGCTCTACATCGGATAAAATATTAATCCATATTATATTTATATAACCTTAATGTCAATGATTTATGAGCGACACGATAGCAAGAGCCAGTCAAACATGATCCAGCGCTACCAAATTATATCAGAATGATATTAATAGGTATGGAAGTGGTAAGACGCAATTATAACTTACTTTACGAATGAGATAGCTCAAATTGGATCAGTTGTATTTAGTTGCTCCGTCAGTTAATGATCAGAGATGTTATCAGGTGCTTACAGATTTTGATGAAAATACAACCTTGTTGCGATGATATTATTAATTTTTCAACTGATATTGATGAAACGCTATCCGTAGACAACCCGATGTATTTATTAGTAATTTAGTGATGTGATGCTGGCCAAATTATCAAATCCAGCTATAACATTTTCTCGAGGCGGACATAAAAGACAAATGCAATTTATGTTACACAGCAATACACACAAATATAATTAGTGTTGTCTTTAATGAAGTTGATACACACACGTTGTGAAATATTCATCAGGACTTGGAATAGCGGTGAAATGGATGTAATTAAATTTAAACACCTTTTAGAGAGCAAAGTCACACGGTTTTATAACAATACATTTACATGATCCTCTATCACGATATCGTATATGTCTTGATGAAATATTTGGTTGAGAGATTGATATGATAATGATTTAAGCATAGCATCAGAGAGCGTGCGACCTCAGGTTGGTTCAATTTCGCAATATATTTTCGCTTATCTCTGATTTATCAGTTCAAGAAAGAAAACAAATATAACCCAATTATAGCAGCCTCAACGGTGCTTTCGACCTGGAAGATATTGTAAACGTCTCTCGGTTTTTGTTCGGCTTATTTGTCAAGCTCAGGAAGATGTTTAGTTGTTTCAGTAACAGGTTTTAATAATTGTTGAGAACTTGCTGCATAATCAACGAGAGGTTTCTGAAGTTCTTGTAATTTTCGTCTGACAGAATCATGTACAGGAAGAATTTTCTTAATTGCTTCTAGTCATTCTCGACCTAATCTAACAGTATACGATTCCATAGCTGGTGCCATATTGACATATTATAATGATCTAATTATAACAGTAGATAGGGTGATACCTCAAAGAGATGTAATATTGGTAAACGAATACGTTCGTAAAAAACTTTGAAAGATCAAAAACAAATAACTCAATTGGAGATAAATTCTCAATAAGGTAGAGGTTTCGGTTTGGGGTTATTGACCTTGTATTTTTTGTCGTAGGTAGCGTTTGAAGCACATGATGTTTCAGCATAAGATCTGTTCGCCCTCTTTGCTGCTTGGTAATATATACATTATATAAGTAGTTGTCCAAACCTATTATTGTCCACATAACTATTCCGTGGAGTCTCCACTCGTTCTTTGAAAAAGAACCTTCTTTTGTGTGTTCTTGTTTTGCAGACGGTTGTGAGTGGTCAAAATATTGACATAGTTGTATTGTTTTTTGGGACAAAATTATCTTTGTATTTCGGTCGTATGGTCTTATTTTCGTACAAATTGGACATGTTGGTGTTCGGCTGATTGGTCTTATGGGTGAAATGTCTCGATAGTCGCCATTTAAGAACACATATTAGGACACACACACACACACACACACACACACACACACACACACACACACAGAGGAGATAAACCATTCAAATCTGAATTTTGTAATGAAAATGTTTGGAAAAAGAAGCAGTTTGAAGTGCCACATGAGGATACATACTGGGAGAAACCGTTCAAGAATGATGTCTGCGATGACATTTTTGCTGGAAGAAATAATTTGAAGTGCCACGTGATGTAACATACTGGATATAAATCATTTACATGTGAACGTTTTACTGTGCTTGGACAAAGACTTAAATAGAGGACCTCAAATGGGTAATGATTTAATATTGAATTTCTTAAACGAGCTGAATAATGTGATGCCATATTATTTGATGCGGTACACAGTAGATCTATAACAAATGTCACTTTTAGAACTAAACATTACATTGTTGCGATTTTTATCCAAATATTTCATCAAGACCGATTCGTTATCTTGATCAAGGGTCATGTAAATTTATTGTTATAAAATCATGCGGGATTGACTGAACATAACTAAATAAATTTCTAAAAATATTTTAATCCATATCACCGCTGCACCATGTCTGATGAATGTTTCTAAGTGTAAGTGTATCAAATCCATTAAACACAGCAAGAATATTACAATTATCTCTGATCACTTTTGGTATGTGTGTATACCACTGGGTAATATAAATCACATCAGTATTTTTATGTCTACCTCTGGAAAATATCCGAGCAGGGTTTGATTGCTTGTCCAACATCACACCATCATATACGGTTAAATTATTAATAGATCCATCAATTGAATCAACGCTCGGCGCATCATTGGTATCAGTGATAAATTCAATAACATCGTCATCGCTTATTGTCGCTGTGTTCTCGTTAAAATCTTTTAACACATCGTAACGTCTTTGATCGTCTACGGATGGACAATCAAATACAGCTGATCCCACTTATCCATCTCATTATTAGATTAAGTAACAGCTGCGTCTCGCCACTTCGTGACGGTCCAATTGTAATCATACGAATAGAATTCGGTAGCGCATTAATATGCTTAACAGGTTCTCGTTTTCGTGTCGCTGAAAAATCAAGTACATTAATGTTATTATCAATAAAATATTGATCTATATTGTGTGAAATGCAAGACACGTACTAGCACAAACGACTTAACAACAATTACAACAAAAATTAACAGATCAGCACTTGCCAGTGTGTACAATGCGGTACAAAAAAAGTTTTATTTCAATGAAATCGGGTGATGATTTAAAAAGAAAACGAGGAGGTGATATTGCAGCACAAATGACAAAACTTCATGGACTCCATGGGAGAAATATCCAGGGAAAAAACATCTTCCAGGATATAATTACTGCGGCACTGGAACCAGACTCGATATCCGACTTGATAGACAAGACCAACCAAGACCAGATAAATATTCGATAAACGCTACTGAGGCGTGTCATGCTCGTGATGTTGCTTATAAAAGTAACAATCTGCAACATAGACATCTCGCAGATGTGAATTGTATTCACGCGTTAAATTACATTACTGATAAATCTTTCAAGGAATCATTAGCTAGCTTGTTAACAAAAAACGCGATGAAGGGTAAATTAGTGCCAGGTGCTGGTAATTAATACTATTATGGAATTTATTTATTATTCCCCAAGATGAACTGGAGGGGTAAATCAGCTATTAGTAAACTCGCTGAAGCAGCAAAAGTCAAAAATGTTACTGCAGTAGATTGTTGATGAAGACAGGCAATATGGGAGATTGATCTACAATCGCCAAAACAAATTCACTTTGCTCATTTTGATGTCATCGTTCCAAATGAAGTTCATCAGGCTGTTATATTATTTCTGCAGTATGATACTGTTAAAATATGGCCTTACAAGTACGTGTTAACTGCAGTTGATGTTGCGAATAGATACAAGGAAGCTGAGCCATTATTGACAAAGGCATCACTAGAAGTATCTGATGCGTTTGAAAGAATTTTTCGACGAGGTGCTTTGCAATGGCCAAATCTGCTACAGGTTAATCATGGCAAGGTGCTATCATTAATAAAGCATCATAATGTCAAAATCAGACGTGGACATACTGCAATACACCGCAATCAAACAATTGTTGAACGATTTAATCGAACACTTGCTGAACGGTTATTTGGATATCAATACTCGAAGGAATTTTTCGAAGACAAGAGATCTCGTGAATTGGTTGCAATATTGCCAAGTGTGATAGCTGCAATAAAAAATGAAACTATTCGAACAATCAATATGAAACCTATTAACGCGATCAAAAAATTATATATACCTCATTTACGAAATAAACAAAACGATCTTTCAAAAAAACGAATACTCAGTAATGTAACTATGATATATTTATACAAACCAGATGAACTCCAAGGTGGTAAAAATGAGCTACTGATCCTATCTTGAGTGTTACCGCACATACAATTTCTAACATAACAAGATCAACGGGTAGACCCGCGATCTACAGATTAGATTCAACTGTTCCCCAGCGTGGATTTATATGAACAGTTGCAAGTGATACCCGAGGATACACAATTACTTACTCACTTAACTAGCACCTCTGCGTCTGTTACACTCTCGACAGGTCAACATCACATTTTCTCGTGTATGACCAAGACTGCTATTTTTTCTGTCTGCGATAAATTGTCTAGCATTTTTATCCAAATACTGCCATGGCATTATACAATTACAGCTCGCACAGTGATTATTCTGTTGTTGTTTTAGAATCATTAGAAATTCATCATCAATATCAAATTCTCTATTATTATTTTGTGTCGCTTTGTTTATAACCAGCGAGTTTCTTTCTTAATATATCATCGCTGACAATATCGCTGATGGTGGTTGCATTATAATCTAAAAACTACTCTACGAAGTTGATTTATTCTTTAAACTCGTGACACTGCGAGATAAACTAAATTCGACCAATCGATGTGATCATCTATGATCCAAACAACTGTATCAGAGATGGTTAACCCTTGAGATGAGTGTATCGTCATTGCGTATCCTAGCATCCATGAAGATTTGTCAACGCGCAATGCATCTTCCACAACACTGACATCAACCAAAACAATATAATTTAACGCGAGAGTCGGTTTTTCTTTTTTTCCAGGAATATCAACTTCGAGGAGTCGTAAGGAGTAATATATTAGAGCATTACGTTAATACAGTGATCGAAGGGGTGTCCGGATAAAGGAGAGTTGTAGCATACCACGCAGAGGGTTGCCAAACTCTTGAATTCTTAGGAAACACATTTCCCAGACAAGCGGAAACCTTGACCGCACTAAAGATCATGGGCTATACTAGTGAAGAAATTGATTCCCTAGAATATGGCGGAAGAAACAATTATAGTTTTATCCATAAAAACAGACCGCTAATCGCTCGACAGGAGATCACAGTACAGGGAATCAGAGTGATGGTCACATAAACAACCCCCATTGTAGATGAAATAGAATCCAGGATGACTGATGTGTTTATATCGAGCCTACCCTGTGAAATTGACTCGCAAGAAGTGACATCCAAAATTAACAGCAAATACGATATCTCCATAAAAAGGACAAGATGGCTACCGTATATGGGTTCAACAGTGTCAAAACGGGAGAAATAATCCAACACGTCCCGAAGGAGGAGGCAAAGATTATACCCATCTATTATTACATTATGGGATTCTTACTAAATACCTGGTACAGGGGATGTGAAAAAGAGAGACCCTGTACTAGGTGCAGAATTATGGGACATGCTGCCAAAGATTGTAAAAGTCAACAAAATCCCCAACTAAGAACAACACATATGCAGGGAAAGTGGCGGGCCACAATCCGACACAAAATATGACCATAATGGAAACAGCGGAATAAAGAAATACGACGACGGAAGTAACAGAGGATAACCCACTGCAAGAGATGGAATGAAATACACCACTCTACTGAAGACAAGCAGAAGGAAACCAAAGCAAAAGGAAAAGAAGACAACGATATTCGTTCGTCTTTGGATTTATCAGCTGGGAGCAAAGGATCAGACGACCTCGGCGGGTTGGAACCCTTTGCCTCAACACCAATGCCAAGCCAGAGAAAGCAAAAACTAACAAAAACTCTGAAGTACCTCGACTTCAAGTAGTAATACCACTAAAGAAAAACCTAATAGTGTGAAGGAGACACCAATAACGCACCTCAACAAATATAAAATGAGAGAGTCATAGAAAGACCAAGCCCAAAGAGAACAAGAACCAAATCAAACGACACAACAGCCCATCGAGTTAACGACAAAAGTCTTAACAATTAATGGCCTGGATACGGACACGTATAATGAAAATGACACAGACAATTCCAAACTAAGCGACAGAACAGACGCTATGACCGAGAATCAAACCATATGCAAAGAAGGGGATGCCAGTTTCCCCAAATAGACAAACTTTATAAAATAAATAACTAGAAACTTTAACTTATAGATATATAAACTAAATTAAAGCAGCCACCTGGAGGAGTATCAACCAAAAAAGGAAAGGAAGAAAACTTCCGTATCGCATCAATAAACACAAATGGATTTAACTCAGATAAAATTACAAAATTAATAGCACTAAAAAACTATGACATCATACTAATACAAGAGACACACGATAAACGCACCAAATAAATGATTGGCACAATGGAGGAACAAATGGATGCAATTATAGTCACAAATGATTACAAGGACAAAGACATTAAAGCGGTAGTGGCAGTCATAATAAAGAATAAACTCGGGTTAAATTGGGAACGATTTAAGGAAGGGGAATACTTAAAAGCGAGGGTTCTACATATAAAAATTGATAAATTACACATAATAAACATATAAAGCCCTGCAGCACGGAACACAAAGCATGAATGTATTCAAAACATTAGCAAACATATCAATAATTACACATCGCAACACTTAATATTAGGAGGGGACTTCAATTGTATATATGAAAATATTGATAGATAAGGACAACTAACAACGAGTGATTTGAAGCAGATGATAAGAAATGGAATGAAATAAGGGCTGGAAAATCTACACACATATACAAGCAAGCAGAAGGATTATTTAAAAGGGAGGAACTAAGAAAGGGGCAGGAAAAACATTAGACACATTACAAATTACCCCCACACTTAATAAAAAAGAGTTAAAACAAATAGGGATTTTCTCTGGGCTAAATGAAGAAAGGCAAAACTGTAATAAAGTTAAACAAAAGATAAACAAAAATTATTCAAATCTGGGCACTTACGCCACTTAGCTTGATAGAAAGTTAACAGGTTGCCAAAACATATATATATACTAAGATCTGCCATATTTAATAAACTCCGTAGACTTAATAAACAAAACACTAGAAACAGTTGATAACGAAATAGTAGACTGCATCTGGAATTTCAAGACATATGACATAAAAAAATGCTCATTATATATAGGTCTAGCCTCAAAGAGGCACTAGCCTTACCTAGTCCCATCCTTTTAAAACATAACAACATTTTAAATAGTTTGAAAAATATAGACAGCGCACTACATAAACCATGGGAAGCATTGTACATTTTTTTGGTTTGGTTTCGGAATGAAGAATAGACAAGACATATACACAAACAACAAATTAAGTAAGAAATTTGAGGCACCTAGGCACCTTAGGAACATTTAAGAAATTTTATATAAATATAGGGAACTTAAAAAACTATGGGAACTAGATACTAATAAGACATATGACTGGATTCGGTTGATATAGATAAACTAACCAAAAGTAAAATAGAAACAGAAAACATAGCAGTAATTTTGGATAGCGTATGGATGCACAGGTCCAATATAACATCATACAAGGTACAGAGTATTAGTATCTCCACAACGCCTGGATTACAGGCGAAGTGGCTTTAAGGAGGCGTATGATAAGGACTCAAGTTAGCTGCCCACTATGCAGGAAAACCCCTTTTACTAAGTACCACACAATGACGCAATGTGATAATACAATAGAAAAGAGACTAAAAAGTATTATAGAAATCTTTAAGATAGACAAATATAACAGACAACATATACTATTCTTAGACGGAAATTTCAATAAAGACTTCATCAGACAGTTTACAGACTACATAGTAAAAACGATGTTTAGATGTGGACAAATAATTACGATTAGGAAAGAGGGAAAAACTTTTCTTTCTTTATTCATTTATTTTGTCAAAATTTTTAACATTTTAAAAATTTAAATTAAAACAAAATGAAAAATTACAAAATAATTAAAAACAGAATATAAAAACAAAACTAACACATATGTAAAAAAAAACAGCAAATATCAAAATGAAAAAATGGTGATGGGCTATTACAAATTTATTTTTACAAAAACGTATAGCTGCATTTAATGTTAATTTCATTGTATAGAATAGGATACATAATGGGAAAAGTACATTATGAGGACGTCATAGGGATATATCACATGGCGCTACGCGGAGTGGGCAGGCCTGTGGAAGAGTTGGGGAAAACGCCCCATTAAGGAATACACATTTTTTAGAATAGGGATAGTTAAATAATTTAACTTTTGGATGATAACATCCTAAAATCTCTTTCTCGGTAAAGCTCCCGTACTGCACAGAGAACCCAAATTCATGGGAAAATAAACCATTTCGAATGATTTTCAAGATTAAATAACTAAACTAAAAACTCGAGATGGGAGAATTACAGCTACACAAAAAATGTACAGGCCACGACTCAAGATCAGTTGGACTATATGAAGATAAATATAGAAAGCAAAGTGAGACACAATAAAATAACTTTACTTTAACTTTACCGAAATTCAAAATTAAATAAAAATAAACGAACGTACTACCTTTAAAAACTTATGAACGTGATGACCCAATTAGAGGTAGAAATCACGAAATTAGACAACCGGTCGAACTCGAACGAAAAAGCTAACAAGAAAACAATGTATATATACATATATAGCACACAGACAAATAGTACAATATTAATAGCAAACACAGGATATAGGAGACCACTAGCCATGGTCAAACCAAAATTGTTAAGAAAGTGGATCCGAAGGAGGGTAGATAAATCGGTTCTAGGTGCTTTGACCACAGGTGCTTTGACCATAGGTGGTTTGACCATAGGTGGTTTGTCCACAGCGGGTGTTTGACCACCGGGGTTTTGTCCATAGGTGGTTTGTCCACATGTGATTTTTATAATAATAATAAACTGTTATTTAGAGTTTAAAATTATGGTTCAAGTAATGAAATTTTATATGACAAGTTTCCTTTGAGTTGCCAATAAGTGAATGCTAAATAGTAATTAACATGTAATACATAAAAGTCAATAACAGCTTGTTTTCGGTCCACATAAAGGCTGGTGCCAGGCCTACTCGATTTGTATCTTGTAGCTTTGCGCTTACATTTGCGATTCTTCGTACAGCGCCAAAAGCGTCACCCATTATTCTGTTCTCTATGAAACCAAAATTCATGTCCGCGATACAATAAAGTTATATTGCCTCTTTTTGACGTACTATACTCTCCAAGATTCTCCATGATTTTGACTTGGGTGGGCTAGATGACTTGTATTTATACATAAATACATGTAAGTACCAACGTAAAAAGAGGTTGTTACTACCTCTACTACCATATATTCAGACATATGGTCAAACAGATGTACTGACATATTTGCGTGCTATTGCACATCTGTCATTTAGTTAAATAAATAATGTATAGATTATACATTTATACATAATCATATTATTACATCATGTATAAATACAAGTCATCTGGATGTATGTTTGCAACCAATAGGCACAGTGCATCACGCAGTGGATTAAGTGCCGCAACTTAAGATATAATTACGCAACTTGCTGTATAATCCCTTGATAAAGTTAAGATATACATTACGCAACTTATAATCCTTCAACTATACAAGTTTTAGTGAATTAAATGCCGCAACTTATAATCCCTGAATATATGCTTTTAATCCCTCACTTTAATCCCCAAATATACTTACATCTAATGCTCCAACACTAATCATAGTCTTTTCATATTATTCTTACCACCTATGGTCTAACCCCATGTGGTCAAACCCCCGCTGTGGACAAACCACCTATAGCCAAACCCTCGCTGTGGACAAACCACCTATGGTCAAACCTACGCGTACCGATAAATACCCCTTTCAAAATTTTTATATAATTCCGATGGGAAAAACTAAATTTAAGGGAATTTAAAGATTTTAAAAAAAAAACAACATAAACTAGATATAGGGGAAGGGGGCACATACACACATAAAAACGTTTTGAGTTTTTCTTTCAATTAGGGTAGGGGGTATTTGTCCGGTTCCCCCTCCCCCCCCCCCCCAAAAAAAAAGGAATGTTGTTTGACAGAATAGGAGGGTCTCACAGCAGGGTTTGTGTTTCGTGTTGCTCCCTTATTTAAAGATACATTTATTATATAATGAACTATGAAAATATCAAGAATATGATTTCTGCTCTTACAAATTTGAAAAATTATGACTACAATTATCAAATAAATTAGATTGTGATAAAATTCTATCAGACTTTGAATATCTACAAGAAATTACCCTCGAAAACAGGTATGCACTACCATCTCAATTTAGATTCATTAAGGAAATACAACAGGCCGTTAACGCATCATTAGCGAATAATAGCGAAATAAATAAATTCGTACCTCTGTTTACCGCAGTAGAAAAAAAAGAGCGGAATTACAACTAAAAATGATTATAGTAACTAGTTCCGACTTTTGAGTAACGAAAACAAAAGTAGGTCAGCATAAATATTTTATTTATAATATATTCTGTGCACTAATTATGATAGGGTAATTGCTAGTAACAATCTTACACAGCGAGTAATTTCGTAACTTTGATAGGGTAACTGCGGGTTTAAAAAAAATAAAACGGACAGATTTCGTAACTTTGATAGGGTATATGCTAGAAAAAGTAATGAAAACCGACCGATTTCGTAACATTGATAAGATATTTACTGGTATAAAAAATCATACAAATTGAGTGATTTCACAGTATTATATAAAAATAATTTTATTATGCAACTGAAATATTTTAGTTATAATATCTTATGTGCACATTGACAAATTTACTAATTCTGATAGGATAATTGCTAGTAAAATTCACAAAAATTGTCCGATTTCGTAACTTTGGTAGGGTATTTACTACAAAAAATCATGAAAATCGTCCAATTTCGTAACTTCGATAGGGTTCTTACTACTAAAAATTACGAAAATCGTCCGATTTCATAACATTGATAGGATATTTACTACTAAAATTATGAAAACCGACCAATTTCGTAACTTTGATAAGATATTTACTAGTAAAAATCATACAAATTTCACAGTGATATATAATAATAAGTTTATTATGCGACTGAAATATTTTATTTATTTTTTAAAAAATTTGCAACTTGATTCATCAGCGTGGATTAATATTTAAGATTTCACAAATAGACTTTTTTGGAAATTTTCATTATCCAAGTCAATCATATTACCGATTTGGTCAGTGACTTTAAAATGTATTATCGTTAATAAACTATTAAGACACCGCATATATACGTTAGTCACTGGTTCTTGAACAATGAAAACTCCTGGTGGAACCAGTGGTGTAAACGAATATAAAATGTATCCTTGCTGGGCCTGATTTGATTTTTCGAGATTTATTTGATAGCTTCCGTCACTAACATCACTTACTAGATTTAATGTGATCACCAATGATATATTGACATTTTTGGATGCTATATGTCCTCTACATCCGGTGAGTCGTTAGTATGTTTGATGATGTCCATAGGGGGTATTTTTTTCCATGCAGCGAGTATCAGAGGATTATTTTGATTGATAAGATCGCTGAGTGATTTCTTTAGTTGTTCAGTTGCAAGTTCAGGTATTACAAATGTTTGTAATTGTTCTTCGGTTACTTTAAAATGATCATAAAATACCTTATCTGAATAAAATATATCTTTATTACTATACGTGCGAGCATCTATACAATTTATTACTCGATCACGAATTCGTATATTAATGTACTCGATATCGTCTATGATCTGATTTAATTGCTGAATTGTTTCGATAATTTGTTGTTTTAAGTCATCGGAGTAGTCCTTTGTAGCACTAACAATTAAATATTTTAATCTACCAAATGCACGAGTGAGTTTGGGAGTTATTCTTTCTCTAAAATTATTAATATACCCCTCGTTTACAATTATTTAAGAATCAGCCCTGTAGTATCATCCATACATAAATTCTTCATACGCGTGGGTATTTTTTCGCCATCAAAAAAAATGAATAATTCTTTATCACAAATCGGTTCCCTGTACTCTCGTTGTGTTATAAAAAAATTTCATATCTGTGGTAAAATCCTTCAGGGTTGGTTCTCGCGGTACTTGATATTTAGGTGGTTGAATTTCAGTAGAATTCTGATCGATGACTGATAAATATCTTCAACATAATCAGGTGAGTTTATTTCGATCGCGGCTGATAATGTCGCTTCGTGAACCGTTATAGCAATTATTTTTTTCTTTTTCTGTAATGGATTTTATTCTACGATGGAGTTCATTATTGATCTGTTCGATTTGAAAATTACCGAATGGTATAGAAACAATATGTCATTCAGGAGTTCAGTCTATTTGTTTTTTTTTTAATTATTTGTAAACACTAGAGAATTATTCGGTTTCTACCCACCAAATGATTTTGATCGAATATTTGGCCAACTGTAATATACCAGTACTCGTAATTCTGATAGTGCGATTTCCATTACCGGAATTGCAGTTGGGAAATTGATACTAAATTCAGGTTTAGTTGATGTTATTGAGATCATGGTTGTTCTTCCCGGAGCAGTGTTCTCGGCTATCTGTTGCAGGAATTCCGTTGTCGATGTAGATGCCATTGTTAATACTGTTATGTTTTTCTACTTTTGATGTTGCTGTGTGGTAGATGTTAGTCATCACCAAGAACTCGTTATCGGATATCACTGTATCGTCGAGACTGGATGATATCAACAAAGATATCTGAGAATATGCATCCGTTACGATATGTAAATTTAATTATATACTCCTGTAGTTTATTCTGACTGCATGTGGATATTTTTTGTTGCAATGATAATTAAGAAACCCTGTAATTTTTGTTGTTGCTGAAACATAAATTATGACAACTGCAATTGTATTCATAGTTACAGCTGATAACAATATACCCGTTCCAGCAATAACAGATGATGCCGAATACACAATTTTGTCAACACTGGTAATACGCCTGCGGTATTTTTTATAACTTTTACTGTATACTCGTCAACGAGATCTTTTAGTTTAGTTTGAAACTCACGCACTTGATTGTATCAATATTGTTGGACATTCATTATATTATTTATTTAAATCAATTACAAATTATACGTATTATCTGATTGTTGTTGCTGTTAAATTACTATTGATGGGTTTTATTCTAAACCTTGCAGTGGTTCCCTTGCGTATGAACTCACTTAAGCTATTAACACCGGTTGATACATCTGATAACACATTAAATTGTAACGGTAAAATAAGAAATAATCTATAGATACCCTAGACTTCCCCAGAAACATCAATAATATTATTTTGAGGTGTCTAGATGAATTATCCATGTTGTACCCAGTACACGGTATTAATATTTTGTTGATGCAGTATTTTAATCTTATCAAGCCGTGCAGCGATTGCAGGAAAATCACCAACGACATTATCTTGTGTTTGTTTAATCGTATCAACAGTTGTGTTAATATCAGAGAGTTTCATGGGGATATTTGGCGGGATACCAAAGATATTATTCTTGGTTTCATCTGTGTTTCTAAAATTTCTAAGTTTAAGTTTACAAACGCGCTTACATGAGCATCAAATTCAGCCCGCAGCGTTGATAGATTATCGTCAATGTTTTTGTATTCGTCTCTCAGCGCGTCTACACAGTTTTTTGTCACAGCGTCATTGTCCGATGTTGGATTACCAAGTGCGGTTATTTTTTATTCGAGTTCATGTTGAGCTCACCCGTCACTGTATCACCGGATTTTTGTAATCGATTATTAATATTATCTAACACAGTTGGAAAAGAAACCTCTGCTTTAATCCTACCAGTATGATCAAACACTTCTAGGGAATTTTTGGTTACTTCATTAAGTCTAACTATACTATCATTCAAGGAAACACTACTCGTTTTTAATTTTTCCTGTCTCTTTCGAAATACGACTATTTCGTTTGGATCCACATATGCAAGATTTAACATTTCGGATATTTCATCCTCGATAAAAAAAAAATTACATCATCTGCTGCCGAAATTTGCCCGGAGGGTTCTTTTCAGGCTCGCGAGAGATCTCCCGTAAATATCAATCGTTATATTTTAAGATCTCTCTAAAAGCGATTACTCGTGTATTCGTGTACAGTTTTATAGGGTGGTTTGGTTAATTTTGATATAGCATCAAGGACATTAATTACTTCTTGGACGCATATTGGCGGATCGGTCATTGTCTGTGTTGGTAGCGTCAAATACCAGCACCTCACTTTGTGAGGGAATTTTAATTGTTGTGTATAGCGCATACATTCCCTTGGTGGCGCTAACCCGTATGAATCAAAATAAACGATCAATCGCGTATGCAACCCAGTGAGTTCCAGGTTCAGTGCTGTTATCGAGAATAATAATACCGGTTTCTGCGCTGTTTGGTTCTTGTGGTAATTGATCTCGCATAAACACACCTCTGAAGTTTTTTATTCTTAATTTTTTAGCATCATCGATTAAATCAAAATTTGACAATGGTGTTATTAAATCGTCCCCAGCAACCTCAGGTCTTTTCCGCTGTACCACGAATATCGGAGTCCCTGGTAATCTTCTACCCAATCCTTTAACGAATTGCCTCTTTTTTATATCCTTCTCCCGTTACTTTCTTTAGTGCCGTTCCTGACGCTATTCCAACTGCTCCTAACACGGCAGGTTTCATCAGAATCCGATAATTATGAAGCAATGGAATTACACAAGAAAATCTTCCATGCCAATCTAACATATTTTTGTGTGATGCCAAACCCAAATTGAAATTATCATTATAATTTATTACATCAAAGGCATCAGCTGGTGCTAGATCAACTGCAGTACCTCGTGTTCCTTTTATTTTATTATATTGAATATGATCAGCGCGATCAATAATATCCATAGCAAATATCATAGATGGACAAATCGATCTTGTGTAATCATCAGAATATCGCGCCGAACAAACTATTGTTGTGGCAACATCAACATCATGCTCAATATATTCGATTTCTCTTCCATCAATTATATATATATATATATATATATATATATATATATATATATATATATATATATATATATATATATATATATATATATATATATATATATATATATATATATATATATATATATATAACTTTACTAAACAGCGCCATAATACAAATATTGACAAAACAAACTCGGTCATTTTCACCATATTGTATTGCTACATTATGAGCGTCTACAACAGTTGTTACATGTTGACCTTCTACTTCGATAAAAGCTTCATCGGATAAGAAATATTTGCTTGTATCTTGATCTTGAAGTTCGTTTTCTAGATCGGGAATCGAGTTGTATCGCGTTATTGCAACAAAATTGGTAATTGCGTACCGAATCATTTTTGAGAAAAGGGCGTCTATATCAAATGCTGTGTCGGGTGAAGATTTAAACATTTTATTATATATTTCTAGATCTAAATCGTTATTTCGCGAACTTTTTCAGACCACTTCCCGCTATCAGATTTGCAGTAATATTTCTTTGCGCATCAGATCTTTGATTTATCAGTGCTGCTAGTTTTTAATCCGCCGCTTGGCTTATTATCTTACTAACATTCGCGGGCATAATTTCCGTAGACGGTAATTTTCTTCGTCGGATCAAAGCGGTTAGTCTTTCATTAGCTGCAGAAAACGCTTTACTGGCAACATTGCCAACAGCACTAATACCCTTATCACGAATAACATCAATTGCTTTCATCGATAGTTGTTTCGGGATTGGAACTTTTTTTGGAGCCATCCTTGCAAATAACCCTTGAATAGCATTATCAAGACCATCTCCATAATATATTTTGTAAACGGGCAACCGTGAATTTACTACTTAAGTCATAGTTAGCTTATGGTGGTTGTAGTGTATGATCATCCTATTTAATAATTCTTTATCTAATCGTGTGACTAATTTTCACCAGGACAATCAATTACTGTGATAACCACTGACGGTAACACCGTCCACGAGTTCATCGATACATTCTCGATATACACTGCTATCCATGATATCACTTTCAAATATTCGTCTACAGGTATCAGCGGCTTCATTAATTATTTGCGGTGACTTATCTCCAGCTCGTTTACCACCAATGAGGATTTCTAATCGTACTATGTCAGAGAGAATATTATTTGGACAGGCAAGAAGACCACTACCGCGAGTTCCACTTGGAGTTACACCCGGAGATAATCCCTTTCCAATAGTACCAAGCTCATCATAAGATTCTTACCTTCTAGAAGGTTTTGATTTTTCTTCTGTTGCGGATGAGGAGATTTTTCATATGGCGGTGGAGCAGGTTGCTCAGTCTGAGAACTTATGTCAAGATATTTTATTTTCTTCATGTATGACATATATATTACATCTTTATTTGAAACCTGATCTTTGTCATATTTTATGCGATATATCCAAATATACCATTTTTTTTCTATCTACAGATTTATTATGTTCAGGTTTTAAGTAGTTTTCTCTACGACTAAAATTTGCAAATGCAAAACTAGCTAGATCATCTAGCTTATTTTTTTAAAACTCACATTAATCGCACCATCATTAAATATTTCAAGTAATGAAACCCTCCCTTGAGTTTCACCAACAGCACCTTCTTCTCCGACAGGGTCAGCAGCAACTGCCTGCAGTTGTGGATGAGCTGCAGCTATTTGTTTTGACACTGGAAGAATACCATTTTTTCTTTCCTCTTCATCCGTATTATCTCCCAATATAGCAGTTATTGCAGCTTTTTCAGTAGCCATAGTAACAGGTCTAAATAACCTTTCAGCACCTTTTGCAAAATCAACTTGAGATTCCTGCCGCCGTTGTAGGTTTTCTCTAACTTTATCTCGTACGGGTATACATTTTTTAATCGCGACTAGTCGCTATCGAGCTAATCTAGTTGTTAACGATTCTCCCACCATTATTGGTATATGATATGATTTTTTTTTATAATTCGAAGCAACAGATAGGGTGTTTGAACGATTAGGCGTCAAAAAATAAATGATCAAGCGCGTACTATTTTTTTTTTAAAAAATGACAAAAAAAATAGTAACAGAATTAACTAACCTCCAAGAGAATCTCGGTTAGTTAGAAGCTTTGGTTTAGTCTTTTTGACATTATTTTTTTTCGGTTTTGGAGGAGGCCCTGGTTTGCCAAATAGACGCCTCTGTAAAGTTGTCTGATTCACCCTCTACTCTCTTTACATGTATGTGTATTTTTTTTTTTGGGGGGGGGGGGGTGGGGGGTGGGGGTGGGGTCGTATAGGAAACCCTGGTTGACAAATATTTGCCTAAAACGTATTTGCCTAAAATCTAGCCTGATTCACCCTCCCTGCTGCTTACATACTGGAGATAAACAAATTAAATGTGAAGTTTGTGATAAAATCTTTTGTTCAAATAGCGATATGAAGCGTCACATGATGATACATACTGGTGATAAACCATTCAAATGTGAAGTCTGCGTAAACATGTTTAGTCAAAGTTGTCCTTTGAAGAGACACATGCCAATACTTTCAAAAAATAAACCATTCAGATGTGAAGTTTGTGATAATGTATTTAGGCAGAAAAGTAACTTGAAGAGACACATGAGGATGCATGCAGGATATAATTTTCTCAATTGTGGAGCTTGTCATAAAAGATTCATTGACAGTGATCATTGTAAGAAAAACATGAGGATACATTCTGGAGATAAACCATTCAAATGTGAAGTTTTTGATAAAATGTTTAGAGACTAGTAATTTGAAGTTCCACATGAGGATACATACCGGAGATAACCATTCAAATGTGAAGTTTGTGATAAAATGTTTAGAGACAGTAGTAATTTGAATGTCCACATGAGGATACATTCTGGAGATAAACCATTAAAATGTCAAGTTTGTAATAAAATGTTTAGAGAGTAGTAATTTGAAGGTCCACGTGAGGATACATTCTGGTGATAAACCATTAAGATGTCAAGTTTGTAATAAAATATTTAGGCAGAATAGTGGTTTAATGGCGCACATGATGATACATACTGGAGATAAACCATTCAAATGTAAAGTTTGTGATAAAATGTTGAGAGACAGTAGTACTTTGAATGTCCACATGAGGATACATTCTGGAGATAAACCATTAAAATGGCAAGTTTGTAATAAAATGTTTAGAGACAGTAGTAATTTGAAGGTCTATGTGAGGATACATTCTGGAGATAAACCATTAAGATGTCAAGTTTGTAATAAAAGGTTTAGGCAGAATAGTGGTTTAATGACGCACATGATGATACATACTGGAGATAAACCATTCAAATGTGAAGTTTGTGATTAAATGTTTAAAGACAGCAGTAATTTGAATGTCCACATGAGGATACATTCTGGAGATAAACCATTAAAATGGCAAGTTTGTAATAAAATGTTTAGAGACAGTAGTAGTTTGAAGGTCCACGTGAGGATACTTTCTGGAGATAAACCATTAAGATGTCAAGTTTGTAATAAAATGTTTAGGCAGAATAGTGGTTAAATGACGCACATGATGATACATACTGGAGATAAACCATTCAAATGTGAAGTTTGTGATAAAATGTTTAGAGACAGTAGTAATTTGAATGTCCACATGAGGATACATTCTGGAGATAAACCATTAAAATGTCAAGTTTGTAATAAAATGTTTAGAGACAGTAGTAACTTGAAGGTCTATGTGAGGATACATTCTGGTGATAAACCATTAAGATGTCAAGTTGGTAATAAAATATTTATGCAGAATAGTGGTTTAATGGCGCACATGATGATACATACTGGAGATAAACCATTCAAATGTAAAGTTTGTGATAAAATGTTGAGAGACAGTAGTACTTTGAATGTCCACATGAGGATACATTCTGGAGATAAACCATTAAAATGGCAAGTTTGTAATAAAATGTTTAGAGACAGTAGTAATTTGAAGGTCTATGTGAGGATACATTCTGGAGATAAACCATTAAGATGTCAAGTTTGTAATAAAATGTTTAGACATAATAGTGGTTTAATGACGCACATGATGATAAATACTGGAGATAAACCATTCAAATGTGAAGTTTGTAATTAAATGTTTAAAGACAGCAGTAATTTGAATGTCGACATGAGGATACATTCTGGAGATAAACCATTAAAATGGCAAGTTTGTAATAAAATGTTTAGAGACAGTAGTAGTTTGAAGGTCCACGTGAGGATACTTTCTGGAGATAAACCATTAAGATGTCAAGTTTGTTATAAAATGTTTAGGCAGAATAGTGGTTTAATGACGCACATGATGATACATACTGGAGATAACCATTCAAATGTGAAGTTTGTAATAAAATGTTTAGAGACTGTAGTAATTTGAACGTCCACATGAGGATACATACTGGAGATAAACCATTCAAATGTGAAGTTTGTAATTAAATGTTTAGAGACAGTAGTAATTTGAACTTCCACATGAGGATACATTCTGGAGATAAACCATTGAAATGTGAAGTTTGTAATAAAATGTTTAGAGACATTAGTAATTTGAAGGTCCACATGAGGATACATTCTGTAGATAAACCATTAAGATGTCAAGTTTGTAATAAAATGTTTAGGCAGAATAGTGGTTTAATGACGCACGTGATGATACATACTGAAGATAAACCATTCAAATGTGAAGTTTGCAATAAAATGTTTAGAGACAGTAGTAATTTGAACGTGCACATGAGGATACATTCTGGAGATAACCATTCAAATGTAAAGTTTGTAATAAAATGTTTAGGCAGAATAGTGGTTTAATGACGCACATGATGATACATACTAGAGACAAATAATATAAATGTGAAGTTTGTGATAAACTATGTAGTGCATATCGTTTTATGAAGCGCCACATGATGATCCATACGTGAGATAAACCATTAAAATGTCTTTGATAAAATGTTTGAATGCGGAGCAGACATGACAATACATACTGGACATTGGGTCATTCAAAATTTCAGATGAAATGTTTGGACAGAGTAACCCTTGAAGAGATAATGGATGGTGTACAGAAGATCAAGCATTCAAATGTGAAGTTTGTGGCAAACGTTTAAGCACAATAATATAAAAATTTTCCAATTCAAGATATAACATACAGTTCAGACTGGTTGTTTAAGGCACACTGCAGATAAACCAACGATATTTTAAGTTAGTGTTAAAACGTTTGGTCAAAGTAGTGTTTTCAGAAGGCATATGATCATATATCCTGGTGAATAAACAATTAAAAGTACTGTTTTGGGTTTCTAATTGAATATTTATGACTTTTAATGCCATATTTTTTAGTTGCTGTAACATTCAGTCCTGTTTTTTTTCCGTCTTTGCACCATTGCCACTAAGTAACTACCTCTGTCACATGCAATTGACTAATTCTGGTATTATGTTCACACATACCAGCTTGACCAACATAAAATATGAATCTAGCAAAAAAAATTCTAACACTTGGTCCATTTATATGTTTAGTTCTGATGACTTGCTAATCTGTTAAATTTGTTGATTTTATTTCATGCTCGGTAAAACTTCTTTGCAAAAAGAAAGAAAGCAGTTAATTTCAAATCAAAAACTATGCAGAGAACATAAGATAAAGTGTAAATGAAGACAACAATGGTCTAATCTTTAAAAAATGTCCACTAACATGATAATAATAAGAACTTTGCTAAAACATGTATATCCAGCATTAGCATATGAAAAAAGGCACACAGCATATTTCTTGGACTAGTATTGAAGTTGATGGTAAATAAATATACTCTTCCAATGCCTTATACCTTTACAAAACATGAGCTCTTCCCCATGTCAGTGGGACTGGAACTAGTTGATATCAGCCCAGATAAAAGAACATGGACTGATTTTTGTTGTTGAGAAAGCGTAGTATTTGTTGTTTACTGTACACTCTGAGGGCCAGGGCAAGGTTCATTGGAGGCTGATCAAGTAGTCTGAGCTTTCTGTGACCTTTCTACCCCATTTTAGATAGTTGGCAGCAAAAAACATGATGAAATTTTAAATGAAGTGTGAAAGGAGTCACAACTCAAGACTCTGCCAAGTCAGATTTTACTATTTGGGTTTGGTCCGTGATTCCTTCCGGGGTTTTCTTGGTTTTTCCTCACCATTAATACTGGCCGCCATGTATAGCCTATATTGTGCTGAAAAATGGCGTTAAACCATATAAAGAAAAACAAATTTAAAAAAAAAAAACAATGCAGTACACACACACACACACCCACACACACACATGTAGGAGTGAATAGCCTCTTGTTTACACCTACATAAGAAGTAAGACAATACTGTATAGTCCGCTTTATTTTCGTATATCGAGACCGTTATGACAAAACAGTAAAGATATGTCCTAACGCTAATAGTCAAAACATAGAGGTTCAACCAGCGGTTACCTCCCATGTACTGAATCTTCCATGCATGCACGTATGGTATGCGGAAAGGAAAGGTATTATAATGGCGGTAATATATAATATGTATTTACTTACATAATACAAATAAAAACAAAAGAAGAAAAATATGTGGTTAATGTGGATTACACCATTAACTATAAAACAGTTTGTCTGAATGCTACAATGGACAGTTTTATTCTCTCATTTGATGCCGCAACAACCTGCCTAATATAAAAATTCGTTTAAAAAGCGCTCTAGTGAGCGAAGAAAGTTATTACTTTTTCGGTTGACTATAAAAAAACGGAACATAAGAATCGCATTCTCTTGACCTGAAAGTTCAACGGAAACTCAAACAATGAGTCTGTATATCTAGCGGACCAGTATTTCAGTGTCTACTTAATGACCGAGGGAAGTGTACATGCCGCTGTCATTTTAAGGCAGCACAAACCCATTCACCAATATTTCAAATGTATTTTGTGCTTAGAGATTAATAGCTGTGAAGGCAACATTATAGCCTTCATGTTAAGAACTTTGGCTACATAACCTTAAAGACTATTTTAAAGTTTTTATTTGAAGAATACATGTGGCATACATCATATAACACGTGCTGAATCAATATGACTGGATTAATCATCCATCCGGTTATATTTGACTAAAACGTTGGAAACGATTGCCCGATGAACGCAACATGAATATAGGAATGTCTCATTTGATTCCCATATTCGTCACTTTTGCTTCCACTATTAATACATTTAATAATTCAATTACAACATTAACAATTTTAATTTTGTTGTTATTGCTGCTGTTGTTGTTGTTGTTTAATAGCCAAACGATACGGTAGATACACCCTATGTGCCTTTTGGAATGTTTTGATTCATGGCTAACTTAATTGCATCTAGTATTATGTATGTCATATGGTGAAAACATATTTACATCTCGTCTGAAAACATCGATGAAAGAAACCAGTTTTTTCCAGTCATGGCTTGATTAATTGGTTCCTCGCTGTGACGTTGACCAGATACATACTTGAACCATGCGTTACCTGCCTAATTATATATATATATATATATATATATATATATATATATATATATATATATATATATATATATATGTGTGTATATATATATATATATATATATATATATATATATATATATATATATATATATATATATATATATATATATAGTAAATTCATTTCATAATCAAATGTCGCAATGGAACTGGAACTATATTTTGGAAACTTTGTACTCTATTATGTTTTCATTTTTTTTTAAATTACTGTTGTTTTTCTACGTCGGTGATTTGAGAAGAATAAATCCTTTTAAGGTTCATAACTACGTGCATACAGTTTGCCTTTATGTCATAGGAGATTTTCCTTAAACGTGAAACAAATAGGAGATTACATTTGGTATACTGGTATATGATCTTGTTTGAGAACTGGAAATGTTTTGACAAGCAGATGTGGATATTCAGCGTCGTTCTGTGACTTCCTACTAGAGTCAACTTAACAACATTTCGAGACCAGCAAACTAGTACAGCATAACAGGTATCTGTAGTAGATCTGGAGGAGTCTAATATCTAGTTCAGCTGTCGATACAGAGGAAAAACATATAGCCATTTTCCATGCTTCTATAAAGAATGGCACCAATGTTGAGAAAGTTTGGAACATAAAACGTGAAGCAAAAAGTCACCACCGTAGTGGAAGACGCGACGCTTCAGAAGTCGATTGCTCTTGTTCTTTCTGCAGCTACATGTGATCATATAAAATACACTAAAATGTCAATTCTGTTTCTGGAATGTCCAGTGAAATTGAATAATATTTATATTCTATACTCCTTCAGTAGAAGGAATGTCCAATCAATGGCACCAACAACAAGAAAGACAGAAAGTGACAAAAGGAATCCAAAAGTCTGATTGAAGAATATTTTCGTTTTTTTTCTGAGGCGTGTTTCCAACATCAATGCAACACTAAAATCTAGCATCGCGCAGACCAAGTCATCATCCTCACACAGAAACGAAATCAGCGACTTGAACTAATAGGATTAACGTACTCTGCCATCTGTGAGAATGTTTCAGTGTTAAATTAGAATCATCCCTAAGCCATAACAATTGCTAGCCACCTTGCATCTCCAAAATCGTCCTGACCAAGAGCTACCTTCAAATGGGGTAGAAATGATACATGTAGGCTCTAATGTCACAGCCAAGCAAATGAAGCGATCATATACATGGATTATACAGAATTATACTTGTACTCCGATCACAACGATGAATACCGTTATCATCACCAAGGATGTTCAGCCTCTTGAGTACTAACTATGAACTCTCTAGTTCAAAATCATCTTCTAGTAGAATTTTGGAATTAGGTTTGCTCGAAACGGACGTGGACTCTTAAAATGTTACAACTAAGCTGCCTACATATTACAAACATATTTGATTAATCGGGTCATTGTGTAACTTGGACAAGATGCACATAAAATGTAGCACTGGACGGAAACTACCAGAGTTAACCACACACTAAAGATATATATTCCAGGTACATCAATAACCTGATGAAGATCAGAAGAGAGTAGCATGAAGAGAAAGAAGGAATAACAACAATCAGGTGCAGAAATGTTTTTGCATGTGAGTGCCTGCCTCAAGAGAAAGGCTTAAACGAAACAATCAAACCGTGACGGCAAGGGTGATATGAACTTTCTCACCCAGTAAAAATCATGATCTAAACCAAGAACGAGCACAAAAAGCTATCAAAGTTCGTATATGAAAAACGTTGTGTCAGTAGATCTCGCATTTTTCGTACGAATGCAAGAGTCACTGGGAACCTCATTCGTATGACTTTGGACAAACGGAGTCAGTTTTGACCAACTGCATATAATTTTGGACTGATAAACTTTGTTCCTACACAGAGGAAGGGATGATTAGGAGAGTTAATCATCACTTCCTTGCTAGAAGAAAACAAAGTTTGTTTCGTTTAAACATCATTCTAGCACATGTTTATCAGTACCGACTCGGTGGATCTAATTAAGTATAAAATATTTGATTAGCACTTGCTCTTACACAGCTATGTTGTGTATCAACCTATCTTTTATAAATGTAATAAATAGTCCTGATATTAACCCTCGCACCCCCCCCCATCCTCCTTACTGGCATACACTATCAGTCAGAAACAGAAAACAATACCGACGGTACACACACTTTAATCGTTTTGAACGATCAGATTCATCAAGTGCTCGGTAACAAATAATTTAAACTTTTTAAGGCAGTGATATCATTCACAATATAGCTTGATTTGTATCACACAAAATCTTGTCTGTGAAGTCATATCCATCGTCACTGTCTCTATCAACATGTGGTACTAATTCGAGATTGCGAGGGATACCTCTCTGGTTATAATCAAGGGTTATCACTTGCTTCCTCGAAGTTTTGGTGTACTGCAAGAAGTCTATGGTGATGCTATGAAAATGCTTTTGCAGATGTTGGGTCTATGTACATACGCCTTTATAAGAACAATTGTATTCCTTAGGCGACTCATCAAGACGAGCAAGATGGTGAAGAAGCAAGCACAGTAAGTTCAACGTTTCCTGACGACATCCGCTAAACTACAAAGCCAAACGTTTATGAATTATATCGAGAAAAGTCAACTGCGAGATTTTGCTACTATGATTTCCAATTTCTTAAAATACGTTATTCCAATCACTTCAACGAACAAATGCAAGTTTAAGATATGCAAGAACTGGTGAAATTGAAGGAGCAATTCTCGTTGAGTATCATTACGAAATTGAAAATAGTTTGGACATATTCACTCCGTTATTGCAGTAGGCCAGCCCGGGTTTAGAAACAAACGTGTCTTATGCAAAGACGTCTAAATGTCAATGTCAACATCTACATTGTTCTGAAACAGAGAGAAATAAGAAATGTGCCCATGAGCTTCATAATGACGATATAGAAAACATTATCACTGAAAATAATATAACCGTGATCAAATCTACGGCTAGTGAACTCAAGATAACGGCCAAAGAATTCGACATAATGGCGAAAGAACTTGAGATAACGATTCCTCCACCCACACCGCCGGCGCTTTGTGCTTGCTGAACAAAACGTATTATATTGATTCCACCAATGTTAACAACATATATCCCTGGGTACACGGTACGCAACAATGAAACCCACTTTTCATTAATGTTTATATATAAAGGTATTTTCGGACGCATAACTGCCTGACAATACATCCCAAATTCATAATGTTTTGTAATCTTTTAGACCACCAGGGAATGTGAACAATAAACGAAATATGAATCTAATATTTGCATTAAATGGACACTTTAGTTTCTGGTCTCCAAATGGCTGTTATCGTTTAAATTTTTCTAGGGTGTGGTTTCAACTACTCTGGTCCTCTTACTAAATGACTGAGTCATTTAAGTGAGGATATGCAGTACTACACTTGACCACGTTCTCAACATCTGGCATCAGTTCGGCATGACAAACTTAATTTGTATGGAATTGATGTAATCTTATTCCGTCTTTATTTCTGAGAAGCAGCACGGAGGACGAATATAGGGTTGATTGGGGTTCAATCATCCTATGTCCAACGATTCGCGTACTTCATCGTCCATTGTCTCTCAAGCATTATACGGTACTCGACAACATTTACTTCAAAATGGTTTTCATGTTCTTAAATATATTTCAAAATGCTTTAATCCAGAATGACCTGACCTGTCTGTAATCACGCCTGGATGCCGGTATAAAATCTTCGCGGTTCGTCAATGCAGACTTTAAATTCACACGACACACATTGACTTTATGGACTTATTCTTTCTCCATCTCCATGAGCATTGCACAGGATTTCCTATTTTAGGTTCTTTTATAATTTAGCTTCCGACTGGTTTTTAATAATCGCAGACCAATCAGCCTGCAATACATCTTTTTCTATATCTTCAAAGAAGAGAGTACGGCAAGAAAACGACATCGAGCGTCGGAATACAATCGAAATTACAAAATAATAATCATATAACTTTTATCATCTTCAACAAGTACCTGATTGAGGATTTTATGACACGTATGAGTGGTATTTTGTGTTTTAGGAGATGTTTTGAATCTCAATTAAACAACTTGTCCTGCATTGCGTCCTTAGACCTGGAATGATAAACAAGATTTTCATCACATTGTAGTTTTATTCACTCAGAAAGGGAATATATTGCATTATGATGGATGTTTCTCGTTTCTCACAGTAAACACAATTGTTTGGTACTTAATGTGACAAATGTTATAATACAGTCAACTCATTTTGTCGAATAAACCATTCTGAATAGTCCGACAATAAGAAATAGTAAACGAAATGTATGGCAATGTGATAAAACGTACTGACCCTTGTTCACATATGCGAGGATGAAGATAAATAGCAAAGTAAAGTAAGTCTAAGAAAAATTATATTTTAAAGGTTACTGTAATTGTATGGGAAATATGAAGTAGTTTTTTTCTAACAAAATACAGCACAGAATTACGGAGTGCAGAATGTTTCATTTCATTTAAAAAAATACAATAACCATTTTATTATATGCTCATATACCGAGGACTTAATAATAAAAGACATTTTAAGAAACATAGTAACTGAATTTATGCTTGATTCAATATTAATTTCACAATTATCAGTAAATAATCACAGAATTCGTGAGCAAGTAACTCTGCCCAGTGACTTCTTAATTCAATTATGCGCTCTACATCATTTTTTTAAAAATGTTTTGTTTTGCTTAAAATTTAAATTTAGAGTCATACTGTGAATGAACGAGCAAGGATTTTTTCTGCTTTTCTGATAATGATGGATTGGGTTATTGTGTCAATTCAATGCAGTAAAGAGAAAGAATTTCATCTGGAAATGTAGCCTAGTAGAAAGTGCAGTAGTGCTTCTGTGTGTATTATGGTTTGCAGTACATGTCGGTCGCATTTGAAAAACTAAGACATCGCCTTTTGAGGAAATTCAAGATGCATACATGTTAGTATATTTATTACCAACAAAACAAATCATGTATATGACCAGTCGCTTGCATCTCGGTGTAGAAGGGACGCCAGATAAGATCTTAATCATACAGTGTGTCTTCTATCGCTAGTCTAATAATGTTTCAACATATTTACACGTGGAAATTTGAATCGTAAGTTTGTATGACACTCTATTCACCTAGCAGAGATAATAGCCTCTCGTCTCATTGTATTATTAGATCCAAAACTCTTAGTTTACTACAAACACCTCCAGACGCATTTCTTTTCGACATATAACTATGCGATAGCCTTTGGCCCCAATATGATTTTTATAGTACAATAGTTTTGACCATTATATTTGCCAAAATATACAAATATTCTCTTAATTAAAAAACCATTTCAGTGGTAGGAACGTTATTTTCTATTACTGTATCTCTCACGTTTGTTGTTGATATTGCAACTATCAAGTTCATTCCTTCTCTTATTTAACTGCTCCGGTTGTCTAGTGGTTAGAACGTTCGCCTCGGATGCGGCAGGTTGTTGGTTCGATCCCCGGCCAAAGACTTACACAATTGGTACTAACAGTTGATTCATTTGGCGCTCAGCATTAAGAGGTTAGTAGTATGACTGGTGCAATTGGGCTGCGTAGCTTGTGAGTAGAAAAGTCTTGAAACATTCTAAAGAAAGTGACTTGATTTCATGTAAGTTGAAACTTCCTGCAATACTTAAATGACTGACGCTCAGAATAGTTGATTTTCTTTATTTACACAGTAACGCCACAAGTATGGGTAGGCTGATGCAAGATATTTAGATTACTTTTCTTGTGTTTGGGGCGGAGGGGGGGGTGCAGCAGACAGACGACCCAACCCCCCGTATTTCCAACAAACTAAAACGTGTGTCATGTGTAGTTGTTTCCCTCGAAGCTGTGACTATTTTATTTCAAATTTCCACAAAAAGAATTTGTTTTTGCGGGGTATTTTTATATTCGTAGTGCGTCTAAATGGTGGCTCCCCTTACTAGGTTTAATTCCTAATAGGTGAAACTCTTCCCAATTTTTTGCATTGTGACCACTGAGAATAGTATCTCTGACCAGTGTGTGCCATATGTATTTTGCTATTTGTTGTGCATGTTATAGATTTTGTAGTGGGCACGGCTTTTTTTAAACACCCAATGTTGTTATCAGTTTTTCTCCTAGTTGTTTATTTGGACTTGTCCAATCAGTATTTAGATTATAAGACAGCTGATATGTTCTTGTAGCATACATACCTCTGTCTTCATCAGACCTGCAGCTACATATTAATGAACAAGGAGGGTTAGACATCACATCGGTCAGAGATGCTTTAACATATGTGATAGAGATGTGTGCTGTGACTGTTGTTGTTTCGTTTTTTTTGTTATGCCACCTGCAGAGAAACCAGAACGACAATGACAATCTTGTCAGATTATAACTTGGCTATTGTTTAACTCTTCGTGCCATATGCGCTCCTGCTGTCCGTACAGCTATATAACTATTCGTTGTTGTTCGTCTGTCGAGACGACCGTGACCGTTCTAGTCGTCCGAGGATTGAAGGGGCTGGTTATGTTCTGTGCGTGCGCAGGTGGCTGATGAGGCCAACCCTTGCAAGGAATGATCGTTTGCATAAAAGACAGCGGATGAGTGGTACTCCTCCAGGAGGGTTGGTGGCACGTGGTTTTCAGGCTCGCCTCTTCAGCTCTGCAGCTGCTGTCCCGATAGTGTCGCACAACTTGGAGCCTTTGTGCACAGACGAATGCTAAGCGACTCGATCGCTTACTGGTTGATCGCATGAATCAGGGTTTGTGTTGAAGGATTTCAGTGCAGCTTTCAGATTGTGTTTGAAGCGTTTCTTCTGACCTCCTTGGGATCGCTATCCGTTCTGTAGCTGGGTACAGAAGAGTCTCTTAGGCAGCCGGTGGTCTAGCATGCGTACCACATGTCAAGCCCAGCGTAGCTGCCACTGCATCAGGATGTGGATGCTGGTTCGACCTCCTTCGGCTAGTACCGCAGTGTCTGAAACCTTGTCCTGCCACATGATGTTGAGGATTTTCCTGAGACTTGTTGTGTAAAAGTGATTTAGCTTCCTGGCGTGACGTTGGTACACTATCCACATTGGCATGCGTAAAATAGTGTGGGGAGCACAACTGCCCTGTTGACCTTTAGTTTGGTCTGAATGCTGATACGTCTTATATTCCAGACGATGGAATGCTATCTGCCGAAAGTTGCACTGACTCTAGCAATGCTCTGGTTCACCTCGTCTTCAATAGTGATGCTGTGCTGCCAAGGTAGGTGAAGCGGTTCACTATGTTGAGTTGTTGGCCGTTGTTTTTGGGTTCAAATTTAGTACTGATGGTGGTACCAAAGCTTTTGCATGAGCTGTCGAATTTGTCAAAGCAGCATTCGAGGTTGGTGTCTGACTCGGCACTGAGAGCGCAGTCATCAGCAAATAAGATATCCCGATGGTGTCTGTCAAAACCTTGGTTTTCGCTTGAAGCCTCCTGGGATTGAATAGCTTTCCATCTGACCGATACCTGATTCCGACGCCAACCTCTCCGTCTCTAAAAGAAATCGGTTAGCATAGCAGAGAACAACCGACTGAACCGTTTCGGTGCCGAATACAACCTTGCTTGACGCCATTTGTTACTGGGAATGTCTTAGATATCTGTCCATTGTCCTGGACTCGTGCCTATATGCCACAAGACTTCTTTGCTGACAATATCAAAGGCCTTTGTCAAGTCGACGTAGATGAACAAAGGTCGGTGGTTTGCTCTTGACGTTTCTCTTGTAGCTGCCTCGCAGCGTACACCATGTCGATGGTCTCATGTTCTCTTCGGAATCCAAACTGGTTTTCTGTCAAAAGTCCCTGGTCAAGGTGCATAGTAAGACGGTTCAGTAGGATCCTGGTGAGTATCTTTCATGCAGTTGAGAGTAAGGATATACCACGGTGGTTATCATAGGCGTGGCCGTTCCCTTTGCGCTTATACAGGTGGATTATGGAGACATCTTTTAATTCCTGTGGGATCGTCTCTTTCTGCCACATCTGCAAAAACATTTTGTTGACCCTTTCTATCACGGCTGTGCCCACTTCCTTGTAGACTTAAGCTCGGATGGATTCTGAACCAAGTGCGTTGGAGAGCTAACGTATCGCTTTCTGTGTCTTCAGCAAGGTTTGACTATCGTGCAGCGCTTCGTTGATGAGTATCTGAGGAAGACGACTGGTGACTTTATCACTGTTGGGTTCAGAGCAATTCAGGACGCTGTCAAAGTGTTTAGGCCATCGTTGCAGAATCTTCTCTTTGTCAGTAATGAGTGTGTTCCGTCGGCGCTGAGAAAGGGTGATAATTCAGAGGATGTAGGTCCAAACACGTCTTTTAGAACATGCTGATCTGAATAGCACTTGAACTCATTATCTTTGTTGTTCAGCCATGTGTCTCGCATCGGACGCAGCTTCGGCTGTACAGTTCGGCGTATGTTTTTGTACGCATCTTTCCTAGCGGTGGAGATAGGTTTTAAGGAGGTGGTGTCTCTCATCCAGCAACTGCTTAATCTAGTTGCAGTTCGCATCACCTGTCCTGATGCTTTCTGGTTGAGGGTCCTAGGATTTCCGACGATGTGTTGTCGACAAGCTTTCTGAATGTGGAGTGGATATAAACGTTTTTCATGGCATCCAGGAGTCTGTTTGGTACTGGTGCATTTCAGCCTGGTAATGTTCAGTCGTTTAGGAGCCTTCCTTCCTTCCCTGTGTTCGTCCTTTTGACTAAATGCGAAAGTTGAGCATGGTGATGATGAGGCTGTGGCTGTTCCATCAGTCAGCGCCGCACAAGAACTTGGTTACACGCACATCCTGCCTGTCCCTCTTCCTGACAATGACGTGGTCGATGAGGTGCCAGTTGTTTGAGTGTGGGTACATCCATGACGTCCGGTTACATGTATGGTGTCGGAAGACTATATTAGTAATAATCAGTTCATGTTCGGCTCAAGTCTGGAGAAAAAGGAGACCGTTTCTGCTACAGTGACCAACTACGTGCTTGCGTAGCACTCAATCCCAGGCAACGTGATTACAGCCTGCTCTTGCATTGAAATCGCAAAGAATGACGAGCGTATCTGCTATTGGAACGACAGCAATGATAGAGTGAAGATCCTCACAGAACTTGACCTTAATTATTTGTACCGTAATGGTTGGAGAATAAAAATTGATGATGGTAAGGTGCTTTCTTCCGGACAAGAGGCGGCATTTCATGTTTATGAATCTGTCGTTTGCTCCCTTGGGTAGTCCAGCCAATTTGCCAATCAGTGCTATCTTCACTGCAAATCCGCCACCAGCTTCACGGCGCTCTTCACCTCCTTGGCAGCTCCAAAAGAAAGTGTATCCGGATCCTCTTTCACAGAGTTCGCCTTCTCCTTCAAACCGGGCCTCGCTCAAGTCAGTAAAGTCCACGTTGTATATGACGAGTTCTTGTCCTATAAGGGCGGTTCTTCTCTGAGGTCTTTCTGCATTGCCTCTGTCCAGGAAGTTCTAAAATTCCATGCGCCAAGTGTGAGAGGAACAATCTTCATTTTCACTGTATGCCGCGGTATGCCGGCTAGGGAAGTTTAGAACAACCAATGTTTAGAGAACCTTTTCTAGCCCCTTCCTCGTGCCAGAGAGGTGAGCGGTGCATTCCTGAAGAGGGCTGCTAAGTCGCTCAGGGGGCTGTCGTACACTTCTGATCCATGTCAGTCTTGAATGACCTTAATGGCCAAAGCCGCCTGTGTGCAGGTTTGCGTCTACGACTGCCAGCGTACACATACCTGTGGATTCGTCGCTTTTCTGTCGCCACATGACTTTATTGGGTGATGAAATGTGATAGGTGGATAACAAGAATGACTTGCGCTGTGACTTTGTTTTAAGTGAGGAAGAGTTGTGCAGTTTTTCAACCTCATTCTCTCGCTCAAAACCATCTGGATCTAGTAGCACGACAACGTCGAGACGGCCGGAGACAGAGCTGAATGCAATGGATGAACAGGACATTCTACAAGTCAACGGTGCTTTAATGGGAGTCATCTTTCTGCCCATTGACGAGCAAGTGGTTCCTCCTCGCCGTCGACCGAATCCAGTCTTCATACGCTAGGTAGACAAAGCCTAACTTACCGAGGGTTTAAGACTCTTCGACTACCCTCAGCCTGGTTGAGCCGGCCAATCGACGCCGTTTTCTGGAATGTGGCAGCTGCACATGCCACAATGTATTGGAGCTACAGGTGAGACCTGATTGCCAAGTTTGACCAAACGGTGGGCGAGCTACCCCCGAAGGAGTACGACTGCTTTGACAGCCAGATGTGTTAACTCCTCGCATAACACCCCATATGTCCCAAAGGGGTAATTATTCGTAAGAAGTCGAGTAACAAACAAATTCCAATATGGGTGCCAAACTTTGAACAATGAATACCAAATCAATCGAGTCTATCACGTTATATTCTGGCTTCAATTAGGACTCTTATAACATGTATATAACTTACTATGGTCATTTCATTAATTCAGTCAGTCAGTCAGTCAGTCAGTCCATCGGTCTGTTATGAATTCCTTCACTCCATCTTGATTTCTTTTATTTAGAAATTATTTTATACATTCACTTGTTCAGAAAGGTTAATTTAGTGATAATTTATTGATGATGTAATTGATCAATTATTCCATTAACTGCGTCAGTAAATTAAAATATTGTTACGCAATACATATTCATATGAGATCATTGCAAACCATCCTCGTTACATAATTTATTAATGGACATTGATTTCACCAGCCAGTACTGGTTCATTTTAATAGATTTAATTTGGTAAGATATAATACGAATAAGATCCGTCTGAGGTACAATAAAATAACGTTAGAACCCCCAACCTCTCTCTCTCTCTCTCTCTCTCTCTCTCTCTCTCTCTCTCTCTCTCTCTCTCTCTCTCTCTCTCTCTCTCTCGTGATCGCTTCTTGCTTTTCTCAATTGCCCATTAGCGTTTTCCAGCAGTCGACATCCATTTGCAATTATCGCCTTAGGAAGGAACACATTTTCAATTATGGTTTTGAAATAATCGTGAACTACGTAATTTGCTTATAAATGCCATTATTTCATACTTGACTAAGCACGGTTGATAGTTGTTTGGTAGGTGACATCTTTTTGTTGTCGTCATTGAATATATTGTTTCTTCTCTTGAAGAATTTAAGCTATTATTGCGAACGCCTCCACTTCATACACAAGGTAAAATGCGATGGAACACTGGGCAAAGGGACTAAACAAAACTTCTTATATAAAGTGCAAATATTCTTTCTCTGCTGGTATATTAATTTATGTTAGAAACCACGGAAGGAAACAATTTTAAAATTGTCCGATTAACTGACAATTTTCTTTTCGCTAGCGAGCTCTCCTTGAATATTTTTGTCTTTGTTCAAACCAGTAGATAAATATATAAAACAATAAATACATACATGAACTTCAAAAACATGCTGTGCAGATTGTGTCCTCTGAACACAAAAGAAAAATAAATGTTAAAGAGGACATTAAAGAGAATCAATAATGTAGCACTACGTAAAACGCCAGTAAACAAGAAAAAATATTTATAGAAAAGTTTGTCTTGATTTTAAATTTAATAAGTTATCAATAAATATTAAAAAAACTGACTGGTAATATTAGCGAACATATGTAATACAATAATAATGGGATTTTGTATTATCAGTCCCCAGCAGGCCACTCATAAAAAGGTTTGTCTCATCCATTCATATAAGTAAGACCTTAGTTAAATGTTATGTACGTAATACATTGAAATTGTAAACGCAGGTTGTACTTCTGTTTTTCTTTATTTATGCGTGTGCAGTGAAGTTGGTTAGATGAAAAATAAGATAGGATCTTGAAACCTTATATTTTACACCTTATACGCTAATGTACTTAACATGATGTACTCAGTGCCGACAGCATTTTTATTTGGTTTTGTTAAGGCCTAGACTTTGAAGGATGGTTAAAGGTAATGCGACACTTGTAATCTATATTTGTTTGCATGTGTTATAAAGTAATCGTTTATACCTTGCCGTATCATTGATTATGATCATAACGGTGATGACGACGACGACGATGATGGTGTGTGTGTGTGTGTGTGTGTGTGTGTGTGTGATATTGATTTTTAACGTATCTTTAACAAGTTGTCATTCATATCGATATAAGGTCTGCAGTGTGGCAGTTTATAGTGATGTCTAGCACTGGGTATCATATAACATTTGTTTTACTTTATATGAACTGGCATATATATATATATATATATATATATATATATATATATATATATATATATATATATATATATATATATATATATATATATATATATATACGGGTTGGTGTGAATCTGTGTGGAGAGAGAGTAAACGACTTGTAAACAGGATATTTATTAGTTGTTTATATCATGTACAATGGCACACATGACACGATAATGACGTCAATTTTTCTATTTACAAAAATTACATTCAAAGTCAGAGAGAGAGAGAGAGAGAGAGAGAGAGAGAGAGAGAGAGAGAGAGAGAGAGAGAGAGAGAGAGAGAGAGAGAGAGAGAGAGAGAGAGAGAGAGAGAGAGAGAGAGAGAGAGAGAGAGAGAGAGAGTGTATCTCGTGTAAATTTTTTATTTCATTTTTTTACTGCAAGAATCCTGTTACTAGCCTTAGATCAAAAAGTTTCCTTTTAAAAGTGTTTGTATTCTGCTTACTTTCTATTAATTTTGGTATATCATCAGGCTCGTGGTTTACAAATCTGTCTTCACATTTGGACAAAGAATGATTATTTTCATTTACAAATGTATCAGCCATGTCTCTATCAAACTGTCTAATTAACTAATTGGTTCATCATCTTTCACCTTATCTTATGTCATTGTTTTATTTCTCCACAGAGCTGCAGTGTTTGATATTTGCCAGAGGAAGAGACTGGAAACAACATTGTTGACAGAGATGACAGAAGACGACACACGGTGGAGTTCAGCAAGTTTTATTTCCTGGATTTAGTATGGTTGTTTTTGGTAAAAACAAAAGATAATTTTTATGCAAATATTTTACAGGAAAATCGGATGTTTTTTCTTCTTCTCGTTTTCAAATGTAATATTCCAAGAAATTCATGTTCATTTTTAGAGAGTATAATAGCTATAAAACATGATCATTATGCACAATTTGATATACCAATAATATTGGTATATCAAGTTGCTTTATAGCAAAACTTCAAAGGACATGTATGTTTAATATATATATATATATATATATATATATATATATATATATATATATATATATATATATATATAATAAATGGTCTTGAAATAAGTAAAAGAAAAGATGCCGAACCCAAATTTTATGAACAAAATCAACAAGTGTTTTATTTCCCCTACATACAATGTGAAAATTATAAACAAAAGTACAATATTTGGAATTAAAGCCTAAAATGTTCTAAGCGTTATATCACTAATAAAAATGCTTGAAGTTCCAGTTGAATTCTAGTTGTGTTCCCGGAAAATCCAATATTGAATGTATATCCTTCCAATCAACCTAGGTCATAATTACCATTTCTTGGAAATACTGTGTCAACTTAGTGGCAAATTCATTTTCTGGAACATTGTGAGGTCAAGATCAAGACTGTATCTTTAAATTAGACTGAAGTAAACATGTGTACACTACTGGTATAAATATTTAATGTATAATCATATATAAATATTCGCTATGCTGTAAGTAATAATTTCACTGGTCAGGAAGACCATTAACTTGATGTTTAATAAAGGTTAATTACCAAATATAGATACATTTAGCATAGTCACAGCATCCACAACATCAACATACATTTAAAATGATGAACTGAATATTGGAGGAAAGGAATCCGATGATTCTGTAACTTATCAAACGCTTCCGGACATTTTCAGAGCAAAGAAACTTGGTTTTCTTACTTTTTAACAAATTGGTCAGAGGTTAAATCATATTCCATGTTCTCTATAATAATAGTATACGTCTAAATCACTATTTGTCTAACTCATTATTTTGAAATCTAGCTAGATAGTCTTCGGCTCTTTTAAAACGTTGTACACGTCGGAGTTTTTATAATCATAATATCTTATCCGATCTTTGTATCATTTGTATCACCACATTTTATATACGATCATGTTTCTCCTCTAAACACAACACCAGCTTTCAAACACTAGTTTGGTCCCAGACTTACTCGACGCACGCTTTTTAAAGATATCCTCAAAATTCATTTACACGAGCTTTGTCATGAGCCACTTGCATATATTCTATGCTTGTTTCATTATATATATCATTATATCCAAAAGGAATTTTAACTGGTATCGACACACCATATTATGAACGAGCGTATCCTGTAAACGCTGTTAATCTTGATGCTAGAATATGTCATCAGAGATGATACTGCACCAAGAAGTTCCTTGCCAGTTGTGGCCATCGCAAGGGATGTCGCTGATAAATTCGTTCAAAAGCTAATACAACTTCATCATCCGTTTTATTTACTAACGGCTATGCTTCTTTATATCTACTTTCAAAGTCAACGACAGTTATCACATATTTGTATGTGTCTACCAATTTGTAAACGTTTCGTCTGGTACAAACAAAATATCCGCCTGATGAACATTAATATGAACAATGACATCATATATACGGAATTTGTTTACGTAGTGGTATATATATTTGCCATAATGCCTGTCTTGAAAAACAATTTGCAAGAACAAAACGTGTAACACTTGCACAATCAGCGAGATTGCTAATCGCTGCTCTTCCTCTCCAATATTCAAAGTGGATTATAATAAATCGTTTCCATTTTTTATAATAATCGGTTGATTAATTACCAGCTACATATGTACTTTACCTTTCATCACAGATCTTACTAACCAATTAGTTAATGATTCTCTGATGATTTTATTTTTATGGAAGTTAACGACTGAATCAAGTACACAACTGCATCATATTGTTGCTGCAAATCTTTATTTTTATATGTTACATCATGAACGTCAAATGCGTGATCAATAACATTTACTGGATACTCTCCAGGTAATTGTTGATCTCGTTGGTTTAGTAGAATATCAAAGTCTGGTTCCAAGACCACAATAGTTATATCCAGGAATATAGTTTTCTTCTAGTTTTAGCCCATTGAGTTCCTCTAAATATCCACATTAATGTTGAATATCACCGCCATCTTTATCTTGAGTTTCAGGTGAAAACGAAAATATAAAATTATGTTACATATTGCACATTTTCCGCCATGTGTTAGTTTTCCATTTTTTGTTGTGACTGCGGCTAAATCACAACGTAAACAATATAAATCCATATATTTATAATATAGATGTAACTGATTTCTGAGCGACACGAAAACAACCAGTCAAACATCATCCAGATATACCGAATTGTATCAGAATGTTAATAATAGGTCCGTCTGGAAACGGAAAGATACAATTATTTCTTAATTTGATAATGAGATGGCTCAAGCTGGATAAACTATATTTAGTGGCACCATCTATAGATGATATAGATGTAAGCATGTTCTTAAGGACTTTTAATGAGAACGCAAAATTATGAAATGAAGAAGGTGATGATATTATTAATTTTGTCACCAATATTGATGAAGCGCCGAGTGTTGATGAACTTGATAAATTTTACCAATATAGTTGTTGATGATGATGTAATGGTGGACATATCAAATCCAGCAATACTTTTTTCTTGAGGCAGACATAAAAATACAGATACAATTTATTTAAAAAAGCGAATCACGCACATACCTATAGCGTTCAGAGATAACGTAATAGTTTAGTTGTATTCAGTGGAGTTGATATACATGTACTTTGAAATATTCATCAGACTTGGTGTGCAGGAGATATGGATATCATTAAGTTTAAAAACATTTTTTCACGTGAACAATCTACGCCGTACGTATTTATAACGATAAATTTACATGACCCTCGGTTATGATATTGATATAATAATGATCTAACTACAGCAGCAGAGATGGTGCGACCTCAATGAAAAGTCCAATAGGTAAACCAAAACGCACATTAAAAAAATTTCAACACTAACGACAAAAGATAAAGTAACAAAATAAACTAACCCAATTAGAGAAACTCTCGGTCAGTTAGAGGCTTCTGTATGGCGTTATTACGCTTACATTTTTCATTTTCGTAGGAAGTCTTTTAAAGTAAATGACGTTCCAGCAAACGATTTGTTTACCCGCAAGGCATTTTGGCGCCATAGGCGAGATCAGATATATGGCGCCCACCCCCCCTTTCACTCACGCCCTCCCCCACTCGCCCATCGCGAAATAAACCCTTAGCCCAGCGCCCTACTTGATTGCCTAGTTCGCTTAGCGGAAGCGCCGGCCCTGATGTTCAATTAATTGTTTAAGAATGATTTTCCATGTTAATATGCTCTCTACTAGTAGTCACAAAGTGATGTTACTATCTCTTATGTTTCTTTCAGCGATACATTACAACGTAATTATAGAGTACAAATAATTAAGCAGAATCGTATGGATCAAAAGGTGCAGTAAAATGCATTTCGTTCACAATATATAACATAAAGTCACTTTTGACCAACTAGGTCAGTGTGGTTAAACACGTTGAACACCGTTTGCCACATGAAGTAGAACTATAAAAAGTATAGGCCATAAATGGCGTCTTTTACATTACGTTTACTATAACTACAGAACAGACTTACTGTATGAGTGTTGGCCACAGAACATCACCTGCGGGTATTAAATGTGGCCACTCTAAAGATCGTGACTCTACGACATGACATGTTACGTCGATTACCTATGAGTTAAAAGTTAATAGGGGAACATTGAACTTTAGAAAGAATGTATTCAAACCCCAACACATCCCACTGTTATGGACCTGTATTGGCCATTTCATCTTCTTTGTAAACACTATTCTCTCTTCCATGGATTCGTCATGTGTGTGCATACTTCATCTCATATGTATAAGACGGCGATATCAGTGAATGAAATGGCCAGCTCACCTTGTTAAATGTCGCAATCATTACATGTTGGCTCTTTTGGGACCTATAATGCTGATCCTGCACATTTTGCACAACGTTGGGATTTCTGCTTTTCTACGAAATTTCATTATTTGGATCGTGTTTTTAGAGAATGTGTTTGCGTTAACGTACAAGTAAAAGGGCTCCGTAATTGTTCTGATAACCACGTTATAACCCCGTAAAAAGAGCATTGTTTTCTGGTTCAACACAGGAACTGAAGCTTAGGTGTACTTCACTTTGTCTGCAGTGCTTATTAACACAGTCACATCCTAATTGCGTTTCAGCTCCACTTGGTTTAACAAGTTATACATTACATTATAGACTAGGTTATTATTGTAACTAAACATTTAGTTAGGGGTGTGGGTTTCTTAAAGTTTAATCAATGAATATATTCTTGGTTGTAAGAAATATGATAAACCATGTTTATTGTGTCTGTGCTAATATGTATGTGTATGTGTGTATTTTTTAACATAAATATCATCCCTAGAATTGTGCAGATTGCTAATGGAATAAATCTCCACAAGTTTTTCAATAAGGCTCATTTTCAACATCTTTACAATTCTCTGATTTTCAGTTAGCATTGGCCTATTTATTTGTTTATGACAAGATCTCGGGCTTTTTATTCCTTATTTATTTAAGCGAAAAAGACAAGCGGTAAATCAATTACCTCAAAGGAGGTAATGATACATGTTTGTAATATTACAAAATTTCATTTTGACCTCAGCAGCTTTGTGTGTTTGATTGATTATGAATTTTAACGTAGCTTTAACAGATTTGTCAGTCATATCGCAACGATGTCTGCATTGAGGCAGTTTTTAGTGATGTGTAACACTGGGGCATCATGCTCCAGACATGTAGCATGACGTCCAGCCCAGTCACATTATCCTGACACCAGGCCGACAAGTCCTATCACTAACCTCTTAATGATGAGCGCCACACGAGGCAGCTGTGAGTACCATTTTAGTAAGTCTTTGGTATGACTCGGCCTGGGATCTAACCCACGACCTCACGCTTCCGCAGCGGACGCTCTAACTACTAGGCCTCCGGAGCGGTTTACCTCAGTAGCATCCATTCCAGACAGGCCAGCGATATCATTCGAAACCGATTATGTTTTACGAGCTTCAATACTGCATATATTTATAAATCATCATACGTATGAACATGACAGTAACACGTGACAATTAGCATGATATTTAGTTTCAGAAATACACAAGGTCTCGTTGACAAGTGAACTTTAAAAAAATCCAGTTATGTTATGTAAATAAAAACAGATGAACAGGAAGGAAATAATCATGAAAATGATACCCACTATACATGAAAATGATAACCACTGGACAAGAAAATGATAACCCACTAGACAAGAAAATGATACCCACTAGACAAGAAAATGATACCCACTAGACAAGAAAAGGATACCCACTAGACAAGAAAATGATAACCCACTAGACAAGAAAATGATACCCACTAGACAAGAAAAGGATACCCACTAGACAAGAAAATGATATCCACTAGACGAAAAGTTTGAATATATTATATTAATAAGAAAGCAAGTACGTTCCGATTTTTCCCCCAAAAAGGATACAGTGCGACTATCATGATAATCAGAACATTATGTATTCCCATTGTGGTAATCGGTAAAATGTGTAAGTTTCTGTTCCACTGGCTATTAAATCCAGTATGAATTTTCTTCTCTAATCTATCATAAGTTTGTATTTCGAGTGTATATCGTATAAATGAAAATATTGTGTACATTTCCTATTTGATTACATTTATAAATGTGTCTGGGTTTTAATCATCCGTGCAGGTACTTCTCTCAAAATACGCCCATTTCATCCGGTTTAATCTGGTTGGACACCGCACAACACGTATATAAAGTATCTGTTTACAGTGAAACATCATGATATGTTCATCTACGGGTACAGGCTTATATACATAAAGAGCTGAACATGAAACATATGTTCGGTGAAAACGTTTGGTTGGCAAGATGGGTCTTGGTTCTGTTTCTAGCTATTTGGTTGTTCGATACCTGCTCTGTACACTCATGTAAGTACTGATTTTGTCTCTTTTGTGTCTCTCCTCCTTAAACTATTCCTTGTATGATCTCATCTGTCTGAATGCATTTGAAGGCAAGATTGGTACACAAAAACTATCATAACGGAATATTCACAGTAGATAATAGAGTTGCGTTAGCAAATTAAATAAAGTGTAGGACTCGAAATCCAGGTTCAGTACCCGCCCAGCCACGTCAGAGTAAGCTGCAGCGTTATCGTCTTCCGAAAGGCGCTCTTATCCCGTTTTCTAAGCATGAGATAATCAAAACATTATTGCAAAATCGTTTGGAAAAAAACACAATCAATAAACCAATAGAAAATCGAGAAACTAACTGCGAATGATTACTTTATTTGATATCAAAGCACAGAAGAGTTTCAAACAAATTTACACATGACCTATGTATGTATGTATGTATGTATGTATGTATGTATGTATGTATGTATGTATGTATGTATGTATGTATGTATGTATGTATGTATGTATGTATATGTGTGTGTATGTATGTACGTACGTACGTACCTATCTATCTATCTATCCGTCCGTCCGTCAATGCGTGCTTGCTTACTTACGTACGTACGTACATACATGCATGCACACACACCTACCTACCTACCTACCTACCTACCTACCTAACTACCTACAAAGATAAATACATGCATGCATGCATGCATGTGTGCGAGCGTGTGTGCGTGCGTGCGTACGTACGTACGTACGTACGTACGTACATACATACATACATACATACATACATACATACATACATACATACATACATACATACATACATACATACATACATACATACATACATACGGTAACAGTATGTGCTATGCTTTAATTCGTAAACATCTTTAACATAAGTAACTATGGAGGAACATCACTGTATGTGTACTGTTTTAACATGATATTCATTTATTTGTCTAACATTAAGGGTTTTAAATTAAGTAACAATGTATGCAACAAATAATGTAGGCTTAAGAGGAACATGCAGCACTGTCGATTAAATCCCCTTTTGATCGTAAACGCTCTCACGTGTTCAAAACTACAGAATGTTCCAAATGAAATCCATTAGTACTGAATGTACTGATGTAGCAATAGCCTTCATTGTTATGGTGTGCCAACAGTATTGATCTATCACAATTATATAGTCGAGAACGGTATTGAATTGAGTTGTAATAATCCCCAAAAGGAAAGAGCAATTTGCAACTCAAGTGAATAAAGTAGATACATAATTCTTCTCGAATTATAACTGAAAACATCTCATTTGTTTCAGGACTTGACCTATGTCTCGATAACCTTTTTAAAAAGTCTCCCGCAGTCACCTTGCTGGAAATGTGTCCCACACTGTAAACAAATTCATTTCAAGAATATTGAAATTGAATTTAGGGTCATTGTTAAGGTTAGGCCGTGAACTCGAACTGAAGTAAACAACTAATTTGTAGTTTACTAAAAAGCATGGATCACTGACATCTCAACACTATCCACATGGTTTCGAGTCTCAGACTCTGCCAATGTGGGTATGCAAGAAATATGCCAGTAGGTTTCTACATGTTTCAGGTTCTGATCGTTGGTGTTCCCGGATTATTTCTCCGCCAGTAACACCAGAGTTTCTCATCCCACCCCGAACACTCAAAAGAAAGAAGAAAAAAAAAACAGAAGACAAGATAGGACCATAAATGGAAATCACAAATTAATGTTGTATTAATTGATGTCAAGTTTTGTTAGGTACAGACAAATGTTTTGAGTAAATGAAACGGATAACAAAGTCCGTAGACCTAAACCTTAAAGGTCAATGCAGACATGATTGGGCAGCCAACATCATTATATAATTTAAAGTCTTAAGAAGCAGGTTATTTTTAAAATTGATATGAATTTAGGAAAGGACTTTTTTTCACTACCAAATATATATGTTAACGCACAAGTAAGTTTATGACTGAAAATCACAGGTTTCTGCTTCAAACTGATAGATAGGTTAGTTAGTGTTTCCTATAACGAAAGTTATTGTGCGCTCTGGCAGTTACAATATATGGTTGATTCATGTCAATAGTTTCTGTCCTGTTCTTTTAGTCACAATGAAAGACAAACCTGTAAATTTCATTTTTACTTTTTTCAAACTTAACGTGACTAAGTATAATAAATTAATGAATCTAAGTAACATACGACTATTGAAATATATGTTATGGTTCTTCGATTTTGTTTCGGTATATTACAGTATGACATCACACGCCAAATTCATGCTCTGTATATTTTCGTATATACATCATATCATGTAAACTTTCTACAATGAGTACAATAGTGTAATATTTTGTATCGTCTTGCATAGTTTTGCATTTAATCTCGACTTATAGGAAGGAAATACGGTACGTTTCTTAAGTCCCTTTTATTACAGTAACTATAAAAATTGTACAAAATATGCTCTGAAAATTATACACTATTTCATTGCCAACATAGCAAGACATACACGCATTAATACATTCTTAAAGTTAATAATTTCATAGTAAGCGTTGTTCTAATTAAGTTTAGAGGTTTTCTATTTTAAGGAAACTTACTGTATTAGGCAGAACGTACAGACTGGAAACCATTCAATCCCAATGTTTTTCGTTTTAGTACCTACACTTATTCGTTGAAATGACATGACTTTTAATCCTATTTAACTAGCACACCGCCACAACGAATGTATAAGACAACTGTATTTATTTTGAAACGGTTGATGACTTAATAACGTAATGAGAATGGACTTAAATAGTATTGTTCTTGTTGTTGTAGGGTTTAGCGCCATTTTTCAACATAAGATATGCTATATATGGCGGCCAGTTAGACCAACTTTGGTCTCTAAACCTTTTTTTTATTTTGACTTTGCGGCTTAAGCCGCAAAGTCAAAATAAAAAAAAGGTTTAGAGACCAAAGTTGGTCTAGGCGGCCAGTATAATTGGTAGATGAAGAACGCTGGACAAACCCGGATAAACAACCGACCCACGAGAAGCTACTGGCAAGCTTTCTCACGTACGCACGTTAGCCGAGCCTGAGACTGGAACCCAGGCAGACAGAGTTGAGATGGCAGTGATCTGAAACGGTGAGTGATTTAAACCACTAGGGCAATCGTGGCCTTCTTACAAAATTTACGATAGTGGACCCATCGTAATGAGAATGGACTTAAAAGTTGTCCGAATAAGACCCATCGTAATGAGAATGGACTTAACAGTTGTCCGAATAAGACCCATCGTAATGAGAATGGACTTAACAGTTGTCCGAATAGGACCCATCGTAATGAGAATAGTAAAATTTTAATTTACTAAAGTTAACAAAGAGTAATGTTTCCCATTAATTTCAAAGTGGACAAAATCGGTTGAAAGACATGTTATTCAAATTAACTCTTCATCTGCTGTTAAGATGAATACGTAAATTATAGAAGTCTAATAGAATGTGTTTGTGTGTTTGTTTGATTAGGATATTTTAACGTAGCTTTAAAACATGTTCAGTCATATCGCTACAGTGAGACAGTTTTAGTGATGTCTAGCACTGGGGCATCATGCTGTATTCATGTAGCATTGTTTGTTTGTTTGATTCGGAATTTTAACGTAGCTTTAACAATTTTTCAGTTATATCGCTACGATGTCTGCTGTGAGGCAGTTTATAGTGATGTCTAGCACTGAGGCATCATGCCGCAGACATGTAGCATGATGTCCCACCCAGTCACATTATCCTGACACCAGGCCGACCAGTCCTAACACTAACCTCTTAATGCTGAGCGCTTTTGTAAGTCAGTAATCTTAATTTTAGAATTTTGTATTATTTGTTTTAAAATAGAAAGAAAAAGATAATGCATTAAAACAGATTACAGCATAAAATTTACCATACAGTCTCAAAAGGCTTATGCAATTTTGTTTCATGCAGAAGTGTGTACCATGTTTAATTCATTTAGAAAACGGAGATGATCGCTATTTATTCCCTATTTGCTTATGTCGTTAATTGATTAATCAGTGGATATTCATCACTGATCTTAATGAGAATATAAGGGATAAGCCAGTAGGACTGGTATATCAAATGGCTTTATACCAGCACTTTTAAAAGCCATGTTATTTTACACACACACACACACACACACACACACACACACACACACTCGCACACACATAGTCGTTTGACTAGCAAAGACATCCAAATGAACCACTAATACTGGCCGCCATGTATAGCCTATATATTGTGCTGAAAAATGGCGTTAAACCATAAAAAAAAAACAAAAAAAAACATCCAAATGAAGTGAGTTCTAACACACGAGGTTTTGCTGTCCTTAACAGTACTACCTTGAAGCTTAATCGTGTTTATTTAAACGCCTTTCAAAAAGGTTTCCATTATTTTAAAACCCATGTTGGAAAATTAAGGAAAATATAAATGTTAATTTATATCGTACCCAGTGGAGCAATAAAAGAGAAAAATTTTATGAAGCGGCAGACAATTCTCTTTTATCGAGAAAACTCTATAACGCATAAAGGGTGACATTCATATAATTGTATGGGTACGAGAACAATAACCTATTTTCAAGTCAAATTGCCTGCGGTGTAACACGTAATATGTGGCAGCGCCTGTTTGAGTATTCGGTAAATAAGTCAGGTGTCGTATTGCTTTACATCATAAGGGCCAGGTGCATGAACCGAAATTATTGCAATCAATTTATATATCACAGTTACGTTTGTTAAAACGTGACGTCGGTCAGATTTACATCGTGCTAGTTATACGTTCCCTCACAGGTTGTTTTTTTTTTTTCTATTCCAAAAATTACGATATTACAGCAGTTATTGTCGATCACGTGGCAGGACTTTGAACGAAGCGTGAAAAGTGTTGTAGGTAACATACCTAAAAATAAATCACCAAAATACGTTCCTACCTGTGTTTAGGTATGGAAAAGTTAACATGTACACTGCCACAGATATTCCACATTGCAAACTGAGTTCAACGAAATCACATTTTTCGATAAATTATGATGTATGTATACACACATACTGGTCAGTAGACCATTGTTTGGGACAATGGACTAGTTATGAGAATGACATAAATTATACAGTTTACTTAATTCGAACTGAGTGGGTGATCCCTACCTACCCGATCAAATATCACATGTTCCAGATTGCTATGTAAGTGTGGTTCCTAATGCGAGTTAATTTGTTGAAGGATCTTGTAGAAACTTAAAGGACCGACAACTTACTTTGATCGATTGGAGATTTGGGTTAGAAGTGAGTGGAGTTGTCTTTCGAATCAGAATTTTTTTCTTGATCCACAGAATAAAGTTTCAACTAATATATTTGATATAATAATTTCCTTTCTGTTCCTTCCACATTACAATGCAGAGCAATAATACTTGTCGAAGCCCTCTGGAGTTTGTATTATTTTTTGTGGATAAAAAGCAGCAATTATCTCCCTCCCTCCCCTGCCTGCCTGCCTGCCTGCCTGCCTCTCTCTCTCTCTCTCTCTCTCTCTCTCTCTCTCTCTCTCTCTCTCTCTCTCTCTCTCTCTCTCTCTCTCTCTCTCTCTCACGTATTGAGATTCCAATGCACATGGCCGTCAACGATAGGGAATTTTACAAAACAAAATAGCATGCAATCCGTTTTTTTGTTTCGAAACACCAGTTCTTTTTCTTTATATCTGTCTTAACTACTTGTAACTCATTCCGTGTCCGAACTACTAATAAGTAACACCGTGTCGTAACTAATAATAACTAACACCGTGTCGTAACTAATAATAATAACTAATTATGTGTCGTAACTAAGAATAACTAATCATGTGTCGTAACTAATACTAACGCAAACAGCTGAAGGAATCGGCATAGAGAAACAATTTACGGTGATTTAATAATGTAATTATTAAACTTTAATTGTCATTGGAAATAAATGAATTTTGTAAAGTTCAGTTGGTTTGTGCGTTTGTTGATATTGGAACGGGCATTAGATACAGAGCATAACATCTACCTATTGATATATATTTATCCTCAAACCCTCTTTGTATAGTTATCTTAAACTCGATTTTAAATGTGCTTATTCAAACTGTAATCAATTATTTAGGTCTAGTAACATAACTAAGTGAATTTATCGGCTAGATTTAACCCGCCCGTGTCGTTAGTATACCAACATAAGGGATACAACCCAAGCTGACTTCTAAGATTATGCGATATACCGCGTTACGATTTTAAATTGGCGATTGTGAAACTCGTCCTTTACTAAAATTACATTATAACAGTAGGACTGTGTTCCACAGTTATTATACGAATGGGATGGAGAGGAGAAAATTTTGAAACTTTTTTCCAAACGTATAAAATGAGAAAAACAATATGAAACAACTCAATGATTCGAAATAAGCTGTCCAACACAAACATGCAAACACGATAGATAAGTGAAAATGCATGACGGACGAAAAAAAATGTCTTCTGGCTAAGTCACTTTGCGAAAACAAATTAAAAACTCTGAAAAAGGAAAAACAATAGAAAAGGGCAAGAAAATCACCCCTGCGTTTTGATGACGCTAAGGGGTGAGAATACAATCCTTGTTTAAAGAGTGGATTGTGAAGGATATCAGGACTCTCTGAAACTCCAAAAAGAGAGGCCAATACCCGAAATCCAAAAAGACAGAGGGTAGGGAGTACCATCGGATCACTCTTTCGGGGTAAAATAATTATATTATATGAAGAACGAAAACCAAGAATAACCCTTATAAACAAGTTTTTATAGTAATAAAAAGGGAAATACACGAAACAAAACTGACATATTATAGCATACATGGGTGGACAAGGAAACAATACACAAAATATAGACATACTTAGAAAAAAAAACCAAGGGTGTTACCCCAAAACTCAAACCAGCTAAATGTGTCGGAGAGAGTTAAAGGGTATCAACAAAGTGGTTAATGGAGTGAAAGGACAGAATTTTACAAATGGAAACAATTTGAGAATATGTATCAACTGCTTTAGATTCGAAGTGAGGGGCACGGGGTGGTGGCGGTGGGTCTTCGTTCGTCAGAAGAGCAACGATAAATTGTAATGCACATACCACTTCTTTTCTCATTTAAACTGTATGAGCGTCGTATCGATAAAGCTGCTGTGTGTTCCCACTCGCACAAAATTAGCTGTCTTGACAAAACGAATTAGCTGATTCAGATTTTAGTGTTTATTATAATGTATCGTCTTCCATACAGGTCACTAATATATGGTGAAAATGAAAGAATATGTCTAATTGTTTAGATTTGATTGGTGTTGTTATTGTTATTATATGGTTTAACGCCATTTATCAGCACAATATAGGCATTTTTAATCGCGGCCAGTATTAATGGTGGAGAAAGAACCCGTGAAACTCCCTAAAAAAAAAACATGGACCCACGAGAAGCTACCGGCAAGCTTTATCACATACACAAATTGGTCGAGCCCGAGCCCGAGACACTTGAGCTAATTAATTTGTTCTGTAGTAATAGCTTAGTAGTAATAGCTTATATTTTCTGTAATGCAATAATAAAACAAATGAACGCAACGTTCTCCCATGCATGTCAAAGGTTGAATATTTCGAAAATTTAAATTTATGATCGCATCCTTGCTGATTTTTTGAGCATGAATATACATGTGAACACTTATTGTTAACGTACTTGCCAAGGTCCACGTCTTTGTTATCAGGATCAATATTCAGATCACCACTAAAAGCTGAAAACAGAGAAGAAACTACAGCATTATTGACTTGGCGATATTTTACGGTAAGCACGAGGGCTCCGGTGGCCTAGTGGTTAGAGCGTCCGCCTCGGATACGGGAGGTCGCGTAATCGATTCCCGGCCGAGTTTTACCAAAGACTTATAAAAAATGTACTAAAAGCTGCCTTGCTTGGCGCCCAGCATTAAGAGGTTAGTTATATAACTGGTCGGTGTGGTATCAGGATAATGTGACTGGGTGTGACATGATGCTACATGTCTGTAGCATGATGTCCCAGTGCTAACCATCACTATAAAGTGCTACACCGCTATATATAGCGATATGACTGAAATATTTTAAACCTACGCTAAAATTCCAACTTACACACAGACACATAACCATACTCACGCACAAACTGAAAGCACGAAGCAAATAGCCCCGCGGATGGTGCAAGATGCTAAGGTTCATATCAGATGACTGGTCAAGAACAAAACTTCTATTGAAGTCAGTATTGAGCAAGATAACGTATCAGGAGCCATGGCATATACAGATGAGATCGTATTCTTAAGATCTTAAGAAGATAATAAATACAGCTGGTGGCATGCGTACAAGAAAGATCCCAAAGGCATGATCCTCTGCATACTATCATAAGTGCTGAGTTGTAGAACGAACGAAGTCCAAACATGATGAAATAAATAAATAAATATATATATATATATATATATATATATATATATATATATATATATATATATATATATATATATATATATATATATATATATATATATATAAGATATATATATATATAAGATATTAGTATTACCGTGTAGGAGATAGCCATTAATTGGGTCGTGATCAATAATGTTTTCTACATACATAAATATATTGCTTTCTTTCCAGGGACATTAGATAGTTCGCTAAGTGTAGGAGATGACAGGCTGTCAATTTACAAAGTATTAACTTCACCTCATAATTTGCATATGCGACAAGCAGCAATACTCTTAAAGTTTGAAGGTAATTTTCATATACTCATTATTCTACGATATTTCCATTGTTGTTATCGGCACGTAGTCCGACACAAATGACACGCACGCACGCACGCACGCACGCACGCACACACACACACACACACACACACACACACACACACACATACATACATACATACATACATACATACATACATACATACATACAGGAGACGATATACTATTAAATGTGCATATGAACATATTTTCAAAGATTGGATAAACTTTGAATTTGTCCATAAAATTGCTAACAATATTCACGTAAAGAGTGGGAGAAGAAGTAAAATACGAAATGAGCCTGAATATGTTTTATTAGTACAAGATAAAAATACATGGGGAATCCAGTTGTCCTGGAAAACAAGCTTTGAAAATCACATATTAAATTTATTCTAATTTCTAAATGGTAATTTGACGCGGAATATGTTCCCACATTAGTCATTATCGGATATCTCCACATGCCGATATAGCATGCAACAACACTATCCTTGGTTCATTAACAAAGTGCCAACATTTTCTAAGCCGAAGATAACAAAAATCACTACCACGTGTAATTGTTCTGACCCAAGGCGAAATTCGCGAGTCTAGTTAATTTACGGATTCACCTTGAGGGTTTGGTTTTACTGGTGACGATGTGGATACGTTATTAAGATAATGAGCAGGCAATCCTGGAAATTTATGTGAACTGTTACAGATAATGATCATACTAACCTCAACTACGCCTTATACTGCGGTCATTAGGGCACATTTGTTATCTGAACCCCGCTAGTGAGAGTTAACAATGAGATGAGCAAATTAAAAGTATCACTTTCTGTTTTTCTCCCCCTCTCTTTCTACGGTGTCATTGTGTCCAACAGCTTCCTACAACTTAAAATACCGCATACAAGCAAGCTAATATAAATGTTATGATTTTCCGAGTTATCAATGCAGATAAGTTTCTCGTTAATCCGGTACAATCATCTTTGCCCTGTATTCCTTGTCTAAACTATGACATAACACGATATTTTCCCCGTGACACTTTACCGGACGACTCAAGATTGGTTCAATGACAAAGATCAATATTACGCCACAGGTAATCTGTGTCGAGCGTAGATAAAAGAGATCGGAATACCTTTATTATTATGCTGACAATATACGCATATTTGCGAATTTTGTGAATTTAAAGAATCACGCTGAGGGTGTGATAGTACTGGGTTCAATTAGTAACCAACACCTGTGGCTAACGGTAGGCTCTTACCAAAACTTATTACCCAGTTCTAAACTATTTCACTTATAAGGTAGGACCTGCATTGTCCAGGCCTGAAACTCATAGCGGCCAAATAAAGACGCATGGGCCCACTCTTTATACAGCACTTGATCAGTGAAATTTCCAAATCGAAAAACATTTTTCTAAATCTCGTTATATGTTCCAATCGAACATGTAACACCCTACACCAATTTGTTTCATAACAATATCACAGTTTCAAAGAAATATCTCATTATTTTTCCTCATTATTACAAAAGGAACATCTATTATTAGCTACAAAACCAATATTGCAATAGTGAACTATTTTTAATTAGTATTTCGAAGTTAATTCTAAACTCAAAGCAGCATAATAATTTATCGAAAATATCTTTTTTTTTTTACGGAATAGAAGTTCCCATAAATTGGTATCTTATGAAATAATGTTTTTATGAGTTCGTATTTTAAAAGACATTGTTTGATCATTGGCTTTCTGAGAAAATAACATTACTAAATAACTTTATAATTATGTTAATCCACGTGAGTAGAAGTTATAAATAATTCGGGAAAATTACGAAATTTTTGTGCTCATGTTGCAAATTCAACTATTTTAAATATAAAACATTTGCACGTATAATACGAAAGAAACATTAGGGATACTAAAAAATACCCCTTATCGAATATATAACCCCGATGGGGAAAATTAATTGGGGAAATAAATGAAAAAATAAAAAACAACAAACAACATATCGGGAGTTCACATACACACATAAAAACCTTTTACTTTTTTTTAGAAGGGGGGGGGGGGTGAGCATCTACCATAAAAAGGAAAACCAAATAAGTGTGCATGTTTGTGAGGAAGTTTACATTGATGTCTAGCACTGAGGCAACATGCCGCAGACATGTGGCATGATGTCTTAAGCATTCACATTATGATCACACCAGGCCGACCAGTCCTAACACTAACCTCTTAAACCTGAGCGCCTAGTGAGAGAGCTGTTGTACTATTTTATAAGTCTTTGGTATGACTCGGCCAGGGATCGCACATGTGACCTCTTGCGGACGCTCTAATCACTAGACCACGATAAAAAAAGCATTGATCATCAAGTAAACGATATATTCATAAAATACACTTCGACAATCACATATTGATACAGCACTGGTAATTTGTTAATATTTACGTTTTTGTTTTCCAGACACCGTGGGAAATTTCAAACAAGTCTATCATTTTCGTTTCTCATTCTATCTGCCCATGTAATGTATTCATGGAGTGAACACATGGAGCAATAGATTGACGCATTGTGCGTAACGGGTTAATTGGTCACGATTGGTTAGGGGTGATGTGAATACTGGATACAGGGTATTGAGGGTGAGACATGCAATATAAAGCGTGTTGAAATGAGATAACGAGCAAATGCATGATTAATATTCCTTTATATACAAATACAACAGAGGGGAAATGGGACAGGATAATGAGAATGTACTGCTCTACATACATCCATGATGGGATCCGCCCCTAACGTTTCCTTAGTTTCTAAACCAGAATGATAACTTCACGTGACAGTCCGTGTATGAATCGACATCCAGCTAACGTTAAGGAAAACAAAGTTGTTAAAATAAATCAAGCAAATAAAGACATGTTTGTTAAATTTTGTGCTAAAGTACATACTAACTCTTATTGTGGCGACAAAGTAAAATGTACTAGACATAGACCAAGTACGACGACACACCGACGTTCCGTGGAACAGTTATTTATAAATATATTCGATTTTTGACAATTGTTTTCAGTTTTCATGACTCTCAGTCATTTGTGACGACGTTTTCATTTAGTTAATCCAGATAGGTAGGTTCAACATTTGAAGGGTGTGTTTTGTTTATTCATGTACCTCTTACGTTGCTAAGCAGCATGATAATGAATACAAAAATTAAACAAGTATATTTAGGAAACATAAACGGTCCAGGATAAGTTTTTATATGTACAGGAGTTAAAATACCGATGAAACAAAAATTGTCATATTGATGAACCGCGCATAAGTAATTTTTGTGTAGTTAAGTTTTCACCACAAAGCAAAATGTGGAGAAAATGATTTGCACTTTTTTCAGGAATGGTGCGAAAATTAAACAGACTTTACATTTTTATTGACATGATAGTTTAGAAACGAAATAGCGAGAAAATAACTCCACAGTATTTATAAGTGTGACCAGTAATGACCGTTTCATCTATAACATTTAAAGAATGTCATATACACATATATCCAACATTGTTTCTGAAATTCGGATCTTTCTTTCAACAACTTGTTACTGTATGTACCTTTTCTGTTACAGTAATATCAAATACAACAAAGCCGACCAATGTGAAGGCAGTCACAAGTTTTCATGACATTGCTTCAAACAATTTAACAGAACGATTGCAATCTCCGGCTGAAAATGACGATGAGAAGGGGTTAAAAGGGGGACTTCCCTTCTGGGTCATACCTGTCATCATTCTTGGAACAACGGTTACTATGATACTGTTGGTATGGATGGCTGTAAGCTGCTCTGTAACATTGCGCTTTCGATGGAAATCACAGAACAGATCTCTTCGAGAGTACAGCCATTTACCTTCCACATACAATGTTGTGAAAAAAGATATAACTAAATGTGTGGTGCAACAAAAAACTATTTCGTGAATGCGAACTCATTTTCAAAAAGATACATACGTTAATATGGTGCTTTTGTTGCTGTTTAGAGAACGAATCTCATATTATAATGGAACATCTGAGTTACATGGAAGATAGACATAATTATATACCTAAATCATTCATAACGAATCCACATATGACCAAATATATTGACCTTTATTAAGTAATACATATGTGATTAGATATAATCTATGAGCCTTATTCAATGGCTGTATTAAACATTTAATAAACAGTGCAGTTTGTCAACCAACCTCAACTGCTTCTAATAACCGTACAAGATGAAACTAATACAAGATTAAATTTGTTTCTTTAACTGCTTCGGTTCATTCCAAACACATTACATTTACTAAGTTTATCCTTCTTGACGAGAATTTGGAAAAGTCCTCTTTAAGAGAGAGCAAATGAAGTTTCAGCATTATTGACTCCCGATGGACTGTACAGATAACAAGTCATGCCATTTGGGATAAAGGATTCTCCCAGAACTCAACTTTTTCTTTCTTCCATGCAAGTATGCGTTAGTTCATTTCTAGTGATTAGTATATATTCAAGAATCATAGTGATATATATGTTGTCCTATATATCTATTTTTTGTTTATGTTTCTTAGTAATGCATTTTTCACTTTTTTTTTATCAACAATTCAAAAATATTGTCTTATACAGCATCTATTTTAAACATCGTTCTGCCATTAAGGATTGCTGTTTGAATTAAACTTTTGGATATTTATATGCTTTGCAAAACCCCAATTTTGTTGTAATCATATTTTTTACATCTTTACTGTGTATAAACTTAACAAGAAAGATAGCGTCGAAATATAATTTGATGGGAATGTATCCATCATTTAATCTCGTAGCAAGGGTTTTGTTACTGTATCGTTTTATTTGATGTTCACAGTTGATAGATTTAACAGACTTTTATTTTACCTCTAAGTCAACGTTATGAATCGTTTATGGGAATGAATATTAATGCTAAATGCTTTATATTTATGTAGAATGAAGAAGAATTAGTATATATATTTTTGTATTTTGTCTCATGCAATTTGCACTTGCCCTTGAAGTCATTTTCTATATCTAGTATTTTTAGATGTTTTTTTTATACAAGATATTTTGTATTAGATTTAAATAAATATTTATATAACAAATGTGTTTTTTGGTATTTAATTGAAACAAAACAAAATGTTATTTTCTTGTCTGAGTTGTGTTACTTTTATTCATACAAGACCTGAGTCATATTAGCTTCAGCAGATTAGATCCGTCTACGAGGCTTTCACATTATGAACGATTTCATATAGAATCGGTGCATGCAAGTTTTCATATATTGGATATTTTTACATTTTCAGCACTATTATGGTAAATAGCAATGACACCGAATCTTGGTCTTAAATACTGCCAAACACACAATATGCATTACATAGCTTTAATAAACACCAGTATTTTAAAGTCTGTAACGGGAGCAGCTAGAATAATATTACATTTACATTTACTTTAATTATTGCGGTATGTATACTTTAGTAAGTAGAATTCCATTTGTAGGATGATCCATTCGTAGTGTTTGATATACATGCATAATTTGAGATTTAGCAATGTTTATGTAAAGAATTAGTATTGTATTTGGTTAATTCGTAGTAACATCATGCATGTATTCATTTGATATTATAGATTTGTAAAAGTTGAATTTAATTATAAAATTTGTATAATGGTTGCAGTGTGCAACAATAAATAATAGGGATTTGACTGTCTGTATATACTTTGTAGGAGAATCATGTGTAAGTTTATATCCGCGCATAGATATGTGCATATATATATATATATATATATATATATATATATATATATATATATATATATATATATATATACATCGTGCACACATAACAAGGAGACCAAAACACAGTAATGGCTTATCTGACAATATTAATGTTTCGTGTGAGTTTAAATAGCTAGTGCAATATTCTGTGCTAATGTCATTGTGTGTTAATACATGAAGCTTTTAGGGACAGGAGGGAATTACCCTAGTGAAGTTGGTTCTAGTCTCTGAGGGACAAAAGAAAAAGGAAGAAAGTTGGCAGAAGTTAGACGAACTGTAGGGAGGTGGATTACCAGTCCAGAACGATCATACCGATGAGTCGGAACACAGGGCATGAGGAAAATCTATCACACTAAGTCAAGTGATGAAAAAGGCAGTCACTTGGTCGAGTAAAAAACGAGTGATAGGGTTTTAATTGTAATTTTTTTGAGAGATGACTGTTATTTAATTATATTAAATTGATGTTATTTGAATTTGACATTGAGTATATTCATTAATTTTAACCGTCGGCACCGCTGACTGGGGGCTCAGAGCTTTGCATGTCTCTATCACTACTTCAAATTCTTACCAAAACGAGCCAGGGTCGTTTACAGAGTCTTCTGTAATAATTTAAATAATATTGAAAGCACTCCACCCCAATATAAATCACGGGAAACCTCTGCAGCCAGATACTGACTGAGTGTATTAGGTATGCTAGCCCGGGCTTTCGATATTTACAGGCTCTCTATTTACCAGTCGTGTGTGTTTGATTAGGTATTTTAACGTATCATTAACAAGTTTGGTCACATTGCTACGATGTCTTCCGTGTGGCAGTTTATAGTCAGGAGTAGAACTGAGACATCATGTCATAGACATTTACCATCATGTCCCACCAAGTCACATTATTCTAAAATCTAACCGATAAGTCCTACCACTAACCTCATAATGCTGAGCGCCAAGCGATGCAGCTGTTAGTACCATTTTTAGAAGTTTTCTTAAGACTGCCAGATTAAAATAGATCAGCTGCGAAAGTTCAACCACTTAGGTCACGGGCAAAAATCTCTATCTACCCCTAGTCCCGTACTATTTCGGTTTGTAAGATGTGTTCTAATTTCACACCAATAATGCAATCCTACAAAGATATTGCAATTTATAACATTTCAGTTTCTAACTTTAAAGTCAGCTGAAACTATTTGTTTTTCAAACTGCATGAACGTCGCTATTACATTATGCTCTGTATATACATTTTTGACTGGACCATGTAAGTTCGTTTATCCAAAATGAACAGCATTTAGTCAGTCGGGCTACACACAAGCCGAACCAGTTCATAGATAAGAGCACAATGCGCAACTAAATACGATTGACTGACGGGGTGGAATAATTGACTGCATGATCAGATAAAGAAAATGGATAGAACGATAGATACACACCTTCGACGCTGCTAATTGTTGTTTTACAGCACGGAAAAGGGCCAAACTAAATTCAGGAGACCGCCTGATGTAATTCATAGAATCACATGATCTTTATTGCTTTTGTAAATCAGATAGCCGTGTACTCAAACTATTTTTGAAGTGTGACGCTTAAACTCAAAGGTCAAAGTGAAAAAACATCCCCTGCAAAAAACGATCCCAAAATAATTACGGCATGCTTTATGGCATGTTTCTGCTGTAAACAACCTGAGATCCATGTTCATTTTAAACAAGGTTTCTGATCTGTGTCATTATATTTTTGTGTGATAGAACTACTGAGTGTGGTATTTTATTGCTTTAATTTAAAAAAGCAGACAACTATATATTTTAGCACGTCTTTAAACTTGCATTGTGATCACTTCACTTGAAACAAGTGCTTTAGAATTGTGCTCTGCACACATGCAAGGCACGAAATGCGCATTCGTTATTGTAGATGGAAAAATAGTGTTTTTTAAATACTTCAAAAGCACTTGTTTAAAAGACAAGTAGAGATCTTTTTATCTTATGACATGACATAATATCTTAACATGGCTTTGCGTTCGTTTCTTGATACTAAAATGTAAGACACACACACACGCACACACACATACACACACGCATATATATATATATATATATATATATATATATATATATATATATATATATATATATATATATATATATATATATATATATATATACATACATACATATATGCGTGTGTGTATACTTATATGCGTGTGTGTGTATGTGTATGTGTATACATAGAACAAATAATGAATGGAAGTACGTAGACATTTTTTTAGCAATTCCTATGTAGATTATGTCTTTCAATTATTACTTAGTCACATATTATATCAATATACTAGTTCAGCTTTACTAACAGCTTTTATGTCGTATTATTTGATATGTAAGTTGCTTTTTGTTTAATTTCAATATGAATTAAGACGACACCATTTTATATCCGCTTACTGCAATCAGTAATGTTTCAGAAACATTCCTTACTACTGAATTAGATACTTACGGACGTATGAGATATAGCTAATTACCTGACACTAATAAATATTAATTATAAATAATTAAAATAATTATATGATTAGCAGATATTTCATAAAAGCAGAAACAAATCAATGCTTAGAGAAAGTTACATAACTTTACAAGTGGTAGTCATTATTTACTAACCGGAACATTACAGCAACAAGATCAGTTAGATTTAAAAATATAATTGTACACCAAACAAAATTATTAGACTTGTCAGAATAAGAGAATCATTAGCAAAGTGATCACAAAATACAAATTATTTATATATTTTTAGGGCGACTTTTACTATTCTAAAAAACTCAGACAAATATTTTCATCCAAAATTGAACCAGCATGTTATAAGCAGACATTTCCTTTGTGTAAAACGTATGTAATTAAATGGTATGTCGTTTACGTAGATAAAAAAGTACATTTTCCAGCTTAAATATAATAAATATATTAGAAACAGGTCAAAGTCGGGATTGAATTTTTTGTTGTTGTTGTAAACTTACTCTCTATCACGCACGTGTCAAATGTTAGGGTGTACCTTAAATATATACTTATTGTTATACCTCGCATGGCCATTCCAGTAGATAGAAAAGCTAATTTATTAGAATAGTGTTTTTGTGACCATTAAAATTATCATTGTTTTTCCCTTAACCCACTAGCATCCTGTGCATCCATTGCAAAATGACAATGTGACAAACGACCATTGTAAATCTTGTCAGATATAGTTTATTTATTTAAAATAGGAGGGATAGTGATATTTGGGACTTTGTAGATAGAGTAAAGAGGTTGTTTTCCATTTTTGTAAGCTAAATAGGGTGATAAGGGGAGATAACTAGGTTACTTTTATTAGTAAATGATTTATGTTTCTTTGCATATTCCTTCTTTTAAATCCTGCTCTGTGGGATGTGTACACGAGTGGATTATGTCACTACAAACGGAGCTAGGCCTGTGATGGGAGTTTTAGTTTATTTGTAAGAGGGCTTATTGGAATAATATGAGAAATTTGGAAATAAATCGATGAGTGCTACGTGTTGCAATATTGAGTGCTAGATAGATATTACATAACTGGCTGCTGATAGCAGATAACTGGCTGAATAATAGTAGAAAACTGGACTCATAGGTGTTGATTTCAGGTAGCTAGGAACTAATATGTTAAGATTAAGAAGGTGGTAGTTTTGCTTGTAACTTGATAAGAAAGCGTTGGGTAAGGAAGAGCTATAAAGAAAAAAGTTTTTATCTTGAAATAAGTAATTTAATTTAGAGTAGAGAACAAAATCCCAATCTCTCTCTCTCTCTCTCTCTCTCTCTCTCTCTCTCTCTCTCTCTCTCTCTCTCTCTCGCAGACGCACACCCCTTGCTCCGCTTGACAACTTGAATGTGCTTTAATTTCCTCAAATTTAACAAACAAAACACTATGTGGCATTTCATTGTGATGTCAGACAAACTCACATTTCATGCCAAAGAATATATAAAAAATTTTACACTGTTGCATAGCAACAGTCCCATCACATATGATAAAATAATTTCCCTCCCAGAGCTGACCGTCATCACATGTTACATTGTTACAAAACATACCATTCTTCTGTTAACATTCTGTAGACACCCATAATCCTTTCAATACAGTTTTACCCTTTTTTTCTTAAGCACTCTACTACTTATATACTGCCTTAAAAAGAAATGTTATCTTTTTACCTTAACGAGTAAGTCATTGGCAGCATTTGAACCTGTCTCTATGGATTTAGAACGGATATTCGTGATAAAGAGTGCACCAAAGTCATGTGAACTTGATCTAGTTCGAGCATGACTGCCGCTTGAGTGTTTAGATCCAATATTGCCTTCATTGACTGATGTTATTAACAGCTCTCGTTCTTCTGGGGAATTTCCATCATTTATTCAAAACTGCCATTATGATGCCTCTGCTGAAGAAACCAACACTCGACCTTAACGACTTAATGAACTACCGTCCAGTTTCTAATCTCCCCTTCATATACAAAATCTTAGAAACAAGTTGTTTTAACCCGGCTTGCATCTCATCTGAATTCAAACAGTATATTTATCAGTGTACAGTGATCGCCCTTGCCACATTACCAAAACTACTCTTCTGAAAATAGTCAAAAACATTTTCAATGCTGCTTTGGATAGCGGAAAGATTAAAGTCCTTGATTTGTCTGCAGCATTTGACACAATAGACCATGATATATTACTTCACCGTCTCCAGCATGTATTTGGCATTCACAATCTACTTAGTCAACAAGACAAATCGTATCTGCAAACGGAATACACTTCAGCCCAGTTGATTTATGTTGTGGTATTCAGCAGGGGGTATATTATTGGACACGTTATCTTCATTTTATACACTCAGTGGCTCTGAAGTGTCTTAGATCATCATCCAGTGTCTCACCAATTGTACACGGATGACACCCAAATATACAGGTCTAGCTACCCAACTGAAGTTAATGCTGACTTACACGGAGTAGAGATGTGCATCTCTGATGTGAAATGATCGATGACATGTAACAAGCTGCAGATGAATGCTAATAAAACTGAGGCCATTCTGATCACAACACAGACTTTTTCATTCACATCCTTTACCTCAAATAACACTTATCAGCAGCACCAAAATTACATTCACAGTCAGTACAAAACCTAGGTTTTACTATGGACAGTACTCACACATAGCATCAGCATGTTTCCAACAAGGCTGCAAATCTTGAGCGGAGACACATCAGCTCTATTCGCACATATCCTTCAGTTAATGTCACTAAAACATTTGTGTGTTCGTTATCACTTTACCGACTGGACTAATGTAACTCCAATCTGTCTGGTTCGTCTCAATAACTATTCGAAAAACTTTAAAAAAATTAAAAACAAAGCCCCTCGGATCATTGTTAGAGTAAGTCGATCAGAGCACGCCTCCTTGCCTCTCTGTATCATCCACTGGCGATCCATTCGATCCACAATCAAACACAAAATGTGTTCTCTGTGATACGTTTCACTGATGGACTCCAGTCTAACATACCTATCTGGCCTGATCCATGTGTACATTCCAGCAAGATGCTTTCGCTCCTCTTGTGACAGTTGTATACTCATTATTAACATTACAAAACCGAAGTCATATGAACTACGATCTATTTGCATACCGGGGACCAACAGCAACCGCTCCGGTGGCCTAGTGGAAGTGGGAGGTTGGTGGTTCGAGCCCCGGCTGAGTCATACAAAAGACTTACTAAAACGGCACTAACCGCTGCCTCGCTTGGTGCTCAGCATTAAGAGGTTAGTTTAGGACTGGTCGGCCTGGTTGGTGTGAGGATAATGTCATTGGGTGGGACATCATGCTACATGTCTGCGGCATGATGCCCCAGTGCTAGACATCACTAAAAACTGCTTCACTGTAGACGTCGTAGCGATATGAGGCTACGTTAAAACTCTTAATCACACACATACACACATACACACACATACACACACACACACATCAGGACCCATCAATGTGGAATGCATTGTCCACTGAAATTAAACAGAAACCACAGTGCTTACTTTCAAGAATGCTTTTAAATCTCACCTCTTTCGACTGCTTTTAAATTCATTGTGTTTTGTTGTTATGGTTTTTTTAGTCATATCATTATAGATATTGTAAAGCGTTTAGATCTTATAAAGATTAGGCGCTTTACTAAGTCCTCATTATTATTATTATTATTATTATTATTATTATTATTATTATTATTATTATTATTATTAATATTATTATTATTATTGTTGGCGCTCTCGGTTACGGATTACTGCCATCTCACCTCTGTCTGCTTGTTTGTTTGTTTGTTTGATTAGGATTTTTAACGTAGCTTTAACAATTTTTCAGTCATATCGCTACGATGTCTGCAGTGAGGCAGTTTATAGTGATGTCTGGCACTGAGACATCATGCCGCAGACATGTAGCATGATGTCTCACCCAGTCACATTATCCTGACACCAGGCCGACCAGTCCTAACACTAACTTCTTAATGCTGAGCGTCAAGCGAGGCAGCTGTTAGTACCATTTTTTTAAGTCTTTGGTATGACTCGGCCGGGGATCGAACCTACGACCTCACCTCTGTCTGCGTGAGTTCGAGTCTAAGATTCGCTAATGTAGTTATTTGAGAAAGCTTGCCAGTGTCTTCTCGTGGGTCGGTGGTTTTTTTCCAGGCTTCTTCCTCCATCATTAAAGGTCTACTAGCGTCAAAAACACATTATATATCAAAATGTTCGTTTTTTCGCTGAATAACTCAGAAATGTACATTTTAGATCTATGTTTCAACTCAGTGAGGAGAAAATTATGATTTTTTTTAAGCATAAAACGATATTTTACGGAAAACGCTCCGGAAATATTTCTACACATCCGGTGAAAAATCGGATTTCCGGAAGTGACGCGCATTCAGGAAGTCCCTCAAGTTTAGCGTATGTGGTAATTATGGCTGATAGGGACGATACTAGTGAATTTATGTCAAATTTGACATGTTCAACTTCGTCGTTTGAGGAAGGTGAACCCATTGAAGATGGACATATTCGTGAATCTGAAAAAGATTCTGCTCGCTATGAAGTGAGGTCGTTACAATTTCAACTCGATCGAGACGAGAATCAAGTCACCGAAAAGAACAGTCCATGATCAAGCTGAGCAGCGCTTGGGCTCGACATTCTGGTAATTACTATTATTATTATTGCAATTATTACTAATATAGAATTCTTTCTTTAATGTTTTTTTTTCATGTCAGTTTAGGTACACTGTACTAGTGGCAAATAATGCAAAATATTTGTGGGTAAACTAACAATAAGATAAATATAATACATCTATGACGAGATGTGCATTTCAGTATTGTGGTACAAAAAGTACCAAAAAAGTCTTACCATGTATCACACACATAAATACACACATATATATATATATATATATTGCACAATATATATATATATATATATATATATATATATATATATATATATATATATATATATATATATATATGCACATGTATAAATACATGTATAAATACATATATGTGTGTGTGTGTCTGTGTCTGTGTCTGACCCAATAATTATGATAGAGCATATTTATCATGTATATTGATTTTTTTCAGGTGTGCGTGTGGATATTGCAGCAGTAAAGAAACAGTTGAAGAGCGTGGATGCTGTAAAGAGATCCGTGTGACTTTTCATAAGACCAAGGAGCTCAATGTGGATTGCATCATCAATCATCCTGGATTTGTGACAGTTTGCTTGGATGAATATGTCCTGGAAGCATCATACTATGCCTGCACACAATAGTATGGAAAATACGAGGAAATTATGTCAGGGTACGTAAACAATTTTCGGCAAAACGCTCTCACACTAGTTATGGCGCCTATATCAGATCCCTTTTGGGAATGGTGATTGCTGTATAACCGTAAATAAAAAACAAAATCATTCATAAATTCATGAAATCCCTCCTTCATTGAAAAAAATTTACATTTTTCTTATGTGGAGTTTTCACCCCAAACTTTCAAGAATAATCCTAGCTAGCATAATTATCACCCAAAGCTAACTTCAATCGAAAAACACTTCCATTTCTTAAAAAAGACTCTGTACTGTGACATTTAAAACATCCCATATAATAATAAAATAATATCCCATCGAACAAACATTGATATTACATCTGCAATCAATGGGTTGTGGGTGTAAATCAATTAAATCAGACCTAAAGTGAGATCCACTGACATAATAATGTATACTTAGCAAGGAAGATAATTTACTCTCAGATCCTCAGAAATAATTAGTCCTTACAATTAGACAGGAAATAATCTACAGCATCCACAATAATTTTTTCTAGGCAAACAATGCGGGGGAGGGGGTAATATATATATATATATATATATATATATATATATATATATATATATATATATATATATATCGTCGGCATCCGTCCGTCTTCGAGAGACGATGGTGTAGCTTCCGATTTGGGTGTCCTATCTGCACCTTCACGAGTGGCTGAAGAGTCCGACCCTTGAGTGACAGTCTCTGTTGCACTTGCTGCAGGTGTATGCTGATGCTTGCTGAGGATGTTTTTGGTTCGCCTTCCTCTTGGCTCTCTTTGCAGCGAGGTTTGTGTTTCTCATCTACTCAGCTTTCTGAGTGCCCTGTCTGACAGCAAGACGACACGCGGAGCGGTCGTCAGCACAGCTCTCCCAATTGTTTATGTTGATGTCCTTTTTGCAGACATCTTTGTAGCGCAGACGTGGCCTTCCAGTCGTTCGTGCACCTTCTACTAGCTCGCCGTACAGCAGGTACTTGGGTATGCGGCCTGGGTCTATTCTCCTAACATGGCCTAGCCAGCGGAGGCGCCTCTCGCTGAGAATGGAGAACATGCTGTTCATGCCGGTGCATTTCAGAACCTCTGTGTTGGGAACTTTGTCCTACCACTGGATACGCAGAATGCGCCGCAAGCATCTCAGGTGGAAGCTGTTGAGTTTCCTCACGTGACTCGCGTAGGTGGTCCATTCTTCGCTGCTGTAAAGGAGTGTGCTGAGCACGCATGCCTGGTAGACATGCAGTTTTGTCTTCTCGGTGAGGTTGTGATTGTCCCAGACCCTCTGGTTCAGTCTCGCCATAACTGCTGATGCCTTGGCAATCCGGCCATTTACATCAGTATCAACGGAGAGCGAGTTGGAGATGCTGGACCCAAGGTAAGCGTAGTCCTCAACAACTTCCAGTTTGTACCCATCAATGGCGATGGTGGGAGAGGAGTCTGTGTCCTGCACCATTACATTCGTCGTCTTCAGACTGATGGTCAGTCCGAACTCCTTGCAGGCGTGGGAGAGGCGGCATACTAGCTGCTGCAGTCCATCTTCCGTGCGTGATGTCAAGGCTGCATCGTCGGCAAAGAGCAATTCACGGATGAGAACCTTTGTAACTTTAGTCTTTGCACGGAGACGGGAGATGTTAAACAGCTTTCCGTCAGTCCTGGTGTGTACATACACACCCTCGCTGCAGTCCTTGAAGGCGTACTGGAGAAGAATGGAAAAAAAGATGGCAAAGAGGGTTGGCGCAAGGACACAGCCTTGCTTCACTCCGCTGCTGACTGGGAAGGCCTCTGATGTTGCGCCGTTGAAGCACACTGTGCTGTGCATGTTCTCGTGGAACGATGTTATGATAGCGAGCAGTCGTGGGGGGCAGCCTATCTTCTTAAAGATCCTGAAGAGTCCGCTCCGGCTGACCAGGTAAAATGCCTTGGCCAGGTCTATGAAGGCAATGTAGAGGGGCATCTGCTGCTCACGACACTTTTCCTGTAGCTGTCGTAGTGAGAAGATCATGTCTACAGTTGACCTGCCTGCTCCGAAGCCAAACTGGGACTCGGGGTAGACTCGGGATGCTAGGGTCTGCAAGCGCGCCAGGACGACACGGGTGAACGCCTTTCCAACAATACTGAGAAGAGAGATGCCTCGGTAGTTGTTGCAGTCACTGCGGTCTCCTTTGTTCTTGTATAGAGTGACAATGTTTGCATCTCGCATGTCCTGGAGGGGGGGGGTGTCCTTGTCCCCAGCAGAGGCAGAGGAGTTCGTGCAGAGGCTGGATTAGTGCTGGTTTCCCTATCTTTAGGACTTCAGGCGGAATGCCGTCACTTCCAGGGGCCTTCCCACAAGCGAGGCAGTCGATGGCTTTGCTAAGCTCTTCCAGGGTGGGTGGTGTGTCTAGTTCCTCTAAGACTGGCAGGTCTGGGATGGCGTCTAGCGCGGTGTCCGTGACGACGTTTTGAGTTGCATACAGCTCAAGATAGTACTCAACCCAGCGCTGCAGCTGTTTGCCCTGGTCTTTGATGACTTCGCCAGTCTTAGTCTTGAGTGGGGCAATCTTGGAGGTGGGTGGGCCTGTTGCCTTCTTGATACCCTCGTACATGCCCCTTGCATCCCCGGTTTCGGCAGCTATCTGTATACTGGTGTAGAGGTTCAGCCAGTAGGTGTTAGCGCAGTGACGGGTGGTCTGGCAGTCCTGAGGGCCTGTAATGTACCAAGGCTAGGCGCAGCCTTGTAATCCAGGAGGGCTTTCCTCTTCGCCTCAGTCACGGGTTCCATCTCCTCCCAGCTGGCCAGTCTGTGTTTTTTGCCCTTTCTTCCCATAGGCAGTAATGGCTGAGTTGTACACAGCGTCTCGGAGGTGGGACCACTTGGAGTCGATGGTGTCATCAGGTGTCTCTTTGGTGAGAGCCTCGTGAAGTTTGTAGATGAACTGCTCTGTCTTCTCTGGATTGCTTCACAGCAGGTGTTGATGCGCGGGCGACCATTCTTCTTGGCGTGGTGCAGTTTCTTGGGTATTATTCGTACCTTGCAGGCCACAAGGGAGTGATCCGTGTCGCAGTCGGCACTGTGGTAGCTGCGGGTGAGAAGGACGCTGGCTAGTTCCGGGCGCCTGGTATTGACTATATCTAGCTGGTGCCAGTGGCGGGAACGTGGGTGTCTCCATGATACCTGGTGGATCTCCTTGCATTTGAAGAAGGTTCTGGTCACACATAAGCTGTGAGTGCAGCACATCTCCAGCAGTCGCTGGCCATTCTCGTTGATTTTGTCCCTTCCTTGCGGGCCTAGACAGGTGGGCCATGCCTCGTAGTTAGCTCCCACTCACGCATTGAAGTCTCCTAGTAGGTAGAGACCCTCGGTACTGGGGATATTTGATATTGCTTGATCCAGAGCCTCGTAGAACTGGTCTTTTTCTTCTGGGTTTGAGTAGAGGGTAGGGGCATACACGCTGAAGATGTTGACCGGGCCTGGACTCACCACTGACCTGCAGAAGATCAACGACACACGGAAGACTGCCGTCATTGACAGAGAACTCTCCCGACTGAATGTCGACATTGGCTGTCTTCAAGAGACCCGACTGTCCGACAGCGGCACCATCAGGGAAGCCAACTACACTTTCTTCTGGCAAGGAAAACCATCAGACGAACCCATGCAGCATGGTGTCGGCTTCGCTGTAAAGAACACCCTCGTCGCCTTCATTGAGCCTCCATCATCAGGCACTGAGAGGATCCTTGCCCTCCGGCTATCAACATCCTCAGGCCCAGCCAACATTTTCAGCGTATATATATATATATATATATATATATATATATATATATATATATATATATATATATATATATAAACCTTGGATTTATACTCTGCAACATTGCACACACATGTTCATAATTTTGGGGGTAAGGGTGGCCCTACCTATTACGATTTGTAAACACACTCCCACTAAAACCGCCTTCTCGCATTAATCTCTCGCAAGCTAGGTATATTTGTGGCAAGGGTGTAGGGTTGATAACAAATAATATAGCATGCTAAAATCAGTAAACGTTTATTTACCTTTGCTCGCTCTCGCTTTTGAAAAGCTCCTCTCGGGCTATGTCAATGAAGATTTTCGAAGAACATAAAAAAAAGAATGTTTACATCAATATAATGTCAAATACATCAATGTGTACCACATTTAGATAGAAACTACAATCTATCGTACCACCCATAAAGGAAGTGGTGGAGTTTCATAAACGGTTTGGAATATCTACTGCCTCGAAAGAGTACTAAGTGTTAAACAACTGAGATTAGGTTAAATTAGGTTAAAACCGGAAAACATAAACACAATTATGTGGTATATGATATTTAGCTAACTGAATTGTGAGAACTGTTTTGTACTTGTTAAAATGATTTCTGACATAATTTACGATAAAGATAACAGGTATCGTTGGGAATTGGTATATTCAACATGAAAAAGTTTTTTGAAAAGTATATTCACCTAGTTTTAATTCTTGGATTACAAAATCGAGAACCATTTACTTTGAAAAGGCAAATTATGATCTTGTGTCTACATACTCCAATTTCAGCTCTCCATTAACCGCAGCAACAAAACTAACAATTGCAATTTATTGTGTCGTCTAAGCATTTACTTTGCAACAATGCGAAGCGAACAATTGAGGATTTGTTTACTCAGCAGTTGTATTATTTACCTCCTTGTCAGTCCCTTAAGAATAACGACAGCAGCAAGACAGTACTGGATGCTTGCAACATAACGAATGAACATTATTGTCTTGTAGATTCAAAAAGGCTGGGCTAAAAGAATCACCTATAAACTCGTAAAAAGGGTTTTTATATGCATTGGTTTAAGATAAAATGTTATAAGGTGACATTTAACAACCAAACATATCTTGCGTGTCATTTAATATTAGTTTCTTGTGAATAGATATACTCTGCATTATCTTACGGAAACTGAATGCATGGATGGGTATCTATTTGAGTTGCTTTAAACTGCTCCTTGTAAATTAATCTGTGTAATTGTTGTCTGATGCTAGTTTTTTTTATTACATGCGTCACAAATGTTTTCTCTAACACAATAAAAAAGTGCCTCACTGACCTGCTACCCAGTGTCACTTTGGTTCTTTTGCTTATGTCTATCTAGACTCAATGTGATAAATACACTGTTACATATATTATTGTCCAATAAATCAATTCACCCTCCAATATAAAGTAGGTGTTGTTGCTGAGATACATATGTCACCTGTTTACATAAATGTACAGTGTTACTGCACGGCAATGTTTGCGGAACAAACCTAGTTATTTGGTAACAGGTATTACTAGAGCGAAATTAAAAATGGCTACAGAACAGAGGGTGGTACTATTCCTCGTAGAGTTAAAAGTCTCCATATGATCTGATCCAGAGATAGTATATACATACCGCTAAAGCCGGCGGCATATCAACATCAGAGACAAATTCAGGTAAGAGTATAAAATATACATCGATGTGATTTGGACAGAGTAGCAGCAGAATTTTGCGGTTTTAATGAAATGACAATATCAGCCCCTAAATAGCCAGAAAATATTATTGTATCTTTGTAGCTGATTTGTTTGCCTATGTATGTTAATGCTCTCTTTGTGTAGAATGGCGATAGATTATACTATGTTAAATATTTGCCTTAAGCTAAAGATGTTTTGAATGGTAAGGTTGTGCAGTTTTCTGATTGAGCTTGATAACATCAAAAGCAGAGGTATTGCTATTGCGTATCAGGACAGTTTTGCTTTACGGTTTCATTGAATATAGACGATTAAGTTCGTGTTGAAAGTGAATTGAGTTTTACTCGTGTTGACAGTCGTATGTTCGAGTTTTTCTCATTAGACAACAGCAGTGATGCAATGTTAGATTCTGTTTTCCCGATTAACAGTTTGTATATTTTGTCTACGACTGATCTTTGGCTGTAGCCATTCATTATAGGTAGATGAACAGGTAGGCATGTCAGAATAGAGAGTGACAAAAGCAATGTTGTGTAAAATTCAAAAAAGAGACTCTTAGGACACGCTTTATTGTTCCTGGTTGAATTACAAAGAAGATAACAACGAGCAATTCCTAAATGGTCTATTACTTCAACAAATCTTGTCCAAATTTATTTATCTTGATTCTGTGGAAGTCGTATGTGTTTTTATATTTTCCATTATCTTTCCTATATTGAGGTAGTTTCAAGTAATGAGGAATCTCTTTCATCTTGAAAAAACGTCGCTCTGTCATTACATTCATCGCGTTGAGAACTGATTTGCATAACTAACATAACTTACCAATGATAGCTTGTGTTACTTTAAAATTAAACTAAGTGACACAAATATAAAAATTAAGAATTATTATAAACTTTAAAATATAATTTATTTCAAAAATTGAAGAGCAAAATGTTTTAAATAACATATATTAAGGTGAATAAAATCTTAAATACTCCTAAAGTTTTATCACAAGTCGAAACGTATCGAGCATTCCAAAAAGAGTTCCTATTCTGAATGAAATTCAATTTCTTGTGTTGTTATTACAATTATCATGATGTTTCAAACTGACATATTCTATATTGTTTTCAAAAGAACCCAATTCCGAGAAAAATACTTAATCCTAATGTCTGAACATTTTGTAACTCAAATGAATAATTTGATGCAAATAAATTATATTCCACAATTAAATTGGAAACAACTATTTGATTCCGCTTAGACTGACGTTTATGATAGGAATCACTAATTTTCATGTAAACATCCCTTTAATGAAAAATAATGGCGGTTTCATAATCAGAACGAGGTTAGTATCGGGTCTTTATAAGCTCATCAGTCAGAAAGTACGTCTCCTAGTTTACCTAGGTGTAAGATTCTATGACTTTAACTCATTCTGTCAAATTCTGAGAACGATTTCTTCTTACAGCTTCCAAGGTCAGATGGCTAATAATATGATAATATTATACGGTCCACCCTTGTATCACACGAACTTGCATCAGATCACCTATGCATTATATGCCATCTGGATATTGGGATCAGTCCATAACCCTCTAACTTTATTTGCTAATAAGAGAAACCTCCGTATGATGAATAGAACCAAACTAATGCAGGACATCCAAGCAAGCCTAAGAACTTGCTTACCTGCTACAGCAGAACAACTCGATTACTGCCTGCGTGAATTGCTTGAAAGGCATGCTCAGCAACAAGAGCAGAAAATCAATTCAAAATTAATCTCCGTGGTATAGCAGTGTTATACATCAGCTTCGCACTGCTAAAAGAGACCGCCGTAAAGCTTTCCATCAGACTCACAATTCATAAACAAATATATGAAGCCGCTAAGTAGAACGTCAAATAGTCCATTTATCCAAATTACCCCACTACAGTACTTAGATCACGAAAAGTTGCAGCTGAAATGAGCTGTTCGAAATTATCATCAAACTAATGTAAAGGAACAAATGAACTCCACTTCCAACTACCTTCTCTCTAGTAGACCTTCCGGACCAGTTTGCAAATGTATTCCATGACAAGGTACAAACAATTAGAGATAAGCTAGAAAAACAATTTGAATGGACTTGTAGTCACTATACACTTGCAATACAGAATTTCAGCGACAACCGTTAGAACCTTCTGAGCATGTCTCTATGGATTTAGTACGGACAATCGTGATGAAGAGTGCACCAAAGTCATGGGAACTTGATCCAATCCCAACATCACTGCTTCTTAAGTGTTTAGGTTAAATATTGCCTTCACTAATTGATGTTATTAAGAGTTCTCTCTCATCTGGGGAATTCCTATCATTTTACAAAACTGCGATTGTAAATCCTCTGCTGAGGAAACCAACATTCTACCATCACGATTTAAAAAGAAATGCCGACCGTTTTCTAATCTCCCGTTCATATAACAAATATTGGAAAACATTGTTTTAACCCAACTTGTATCTCATCTGAATTCAAACCGTACTTTTAGCAATGTACAGTCTGCATATCGCCCTTGCCACAGTACTGAAATTTCTCTTCTGAAAGTAGTTAATAACTTTGTATCTACTTTGAATAGCGGAAAGATTACAGTCCTCGCTCTCCGTGATTGGTCTGCTGCATTTGACACAATAGACATGATAAATTACTTCACCGTCTCCAGCATGTTTTTGGCATTCACAATACAGCCTTACTGTGGTTTAATCTTACTTAGTCAAGGGGACAAAAATTGTATTTACAAATGGAATACACTCCACCCCAAATGCTCTATGTTGTTGTGTTCCACAGGCGTCTGTTCTTAGACCTGATCTATTTGTTATATACACTCAGCCGCTCTCACGTGCTTTATATCATCATCAAGTGTCTCTACCATTGTACATTGATGACACCAATATATACAAATCTAGTAATCCTATTGAGTTGACGCTACCAGCTAAGGACTAAAGAGATGAATGATGGTAACACCGAGGCCATTTAGATCACAACACAAAGGCGCTCTCATTCACAATCTTCAAAAAGCCTCAAAAAATAAATATAAGAAAAACCAACATTAAATTCACACAGTACGAAACCTAGGTGTTACTCTGGACAGTACTCCCACATTGCACCAAAAGTCATGAAAATATGCAAGGCTGCATATCTTGATCTGAGACGAATCAGCTCCATTCAGCAAATTTCGTTTAGTTGATGCCAATAAAACACTTGTGTGATCATTAGTACTTTCAAGACTGGACTAATTTAAGTCAATTCTGTCTGGTTCGTCTCAATATCTACTCCTGAAACTTCGAAAAGTTCAAAATACAGCTCATCGGATCATCCTTAGAGTACCACGATCAGAGCACACCTCTCTGTTGCTCTGTACTCTAAGCTGCCTATCAATTAAATCCAGAATGAAACACAATATTTCTTTCTCTGTGCTACGTTTCACTGACGGATTCCAGTCCAACATACTTTTCTGGTCTGACGTATGTGGACACACCAGCAAGATAATTACATTCCCTTCTGACAATCGTATGCTCATTATTCCTACTCAATGAAATCATATGGACGATCAGGCCACAGCAAACTTGATTTAATTGCCATTAAAATTAGATGCAAAGGCACCATGATCCCTTTCAAGAATGCTCTTTTTGACCGCAAGAACAATCTTAAATACCTAAAAATGTTTCATACCTTAAATATTTTCAGAATGTAATTATGTTTTCGTTTTCCAGAAATATACTGGCATTTGCTAATTTGCACAAAATTATTTTCGGAACCTTTAGACGATGTATGTTTTCTGACTTTGTTAAATGTTGATCCATTGAATTATGGATTCTGTCACGGTTATTTTTTGCATTCATTGATATAGTCCCCATATGTTATTTCATTGCTAATATTTAGTGAAGTATTGCGTTTTGATGCATAAATGTTGCATGTAATCGTAGACAATGACAAAAAAACATCTGAGGAATGATCTTCTAAGGGTATGCAGATTAGGGAGTATTGGAATTGTGCCATAAATTATCGAAATTCTCAAATGTGCAGAAAAGCGATTTATTAGAATACAAATATTTTTCTGTCTTAGCATATGAAACGTCAGTCCCTAAATTTACTTAAGCAACGCCACGAGAACATATATAATGCATAAAAATACGAATGGCATAACGATTTCGAGTCTGCATCTTTTTTCGAAAGGTCTCAAACTGTATAAAGAAAAATTAAAATTCAGGCAGTTCAGTTATCACATCATTTTGCTCTGACTAGCCTGAATCTGAAGCAATCGGTTTGGTGAGGCATTGAAAATGCGACATAAACATAGTTTTACCTATACAAGTATCTGGTAGTTAGGGGTAATCGGCTGAGACTTGACTATGATTACCAAGGTAAGAACAACACTAGATTTTAATAATTCCAATATTTAAATGTTGACTGACCAGTCCAGTCTATCCCCATTTTAAAACCTGATTCTTGAAGCGAATACAGTCATTGCCATATTGTACGAGGTGAAGATTTCCCTATAGGATCCCAGTCGAGTTTACTGAACCAATACAATCCATTCAGATTTGGTTCGCGAGTACAGACATAATTTGATAATTAGATATTTAATTTGTTTATTAACTAGTATATATAACAACAACCGGCATAATTCCAAATCTCCTTCAATAGATCGTAAGTTAAAAGTAGATAATATGCACAATGTGGTGAAATAACAGTGAACAGGAAAAACATACATATATATCGTAACTTTGCGGGCCAGAAAAGTATGATTTTCAGGTACATTACGTAACAGAATACCTGCTGTGTGCATACTACACAGGGGAACATTTTATCAAGGATGGTGCATATATGATTCGCCAGATACACTGTTCCAGCATGACGAGGAAACAGAACAGCAAGAACTACAATCTTCATCTAGAATATCAATGACAAGTTTTACGTTGAAAAGAATAATTTTACATATATTTTGATTATATTAAGCTTTGTCCCCATATCTCCCACTAAAACTGCCACCACCACCTCGCTAGGCTCACATTAGTTATTGAAATTTTGAAATAATTAGATATTTTAATGGAGCTTGAATTTATTATTTAAGATCACACTCCCTAGACAGAACATTATGACTTTGAGACAAACAACAAGAACTTGTTTTAAACATTCATCACCGTCATATAAACGTGCCAGTGTAAATTATTGCTGATTAGAAGTAGCGTGCTTTAATTATTTATAACCGTCATGGAAACGTACAATCGTAAAGCATTGGGGAAATACAAACAAAGCGTTTCATAGCCACGCTGTATACATCAGACAATGATTGTGTAGATGATATTGGAACAAGTCATACATAATCTATGTTTGGATTTGGACCGAGACAAGGAAATCCCAGTCAAAGGGTTATATTATCCGTGTTTCCTACGAGGTTTATACTATTTAATATCATGGCAAATGCAAATGATTGATGATTACATCGGAATAAAAACCAGCTGCATTATAGAACAATTTTGTACATTGAAACACACAGGAATATAAAGTAATTTACATCATAAATTTCGATGCTGGGTTTGCACCTTTCTAACACTAAAATATTTATACACATTTGTCTAGAATGAATAATAACTGGTCAGCACACCCACCCCAACCCATTTAACCACGTTGAAAGTCCATTAGAAGAAAATAAACATCAACATTGAATGATTTAGTATAGTCTGGGAGAAAGGACATGCATAATATAGCAGGAAAATGATAAAAATAAGTATGTGAGCAGATGTAAGAAAAATCATTTAAACGGAATCAAATACAGATAACTGCAGTTGAGCTTGGGAAGGTAAAATACCAAAAATCTAACTGATTTAGGGTAAGTGTACAGTTTGGGTCATCAATGTTGACATTTGGTTAATTCTAATTAACATGTATTTTTGTGTGGCTATTATCAATCATTATATGTTATGGATATATATAATGTAATCTTGACCTTGGTCAGCAATCGCGTTTATGGCCGTCCTGACTATTCACATCCTGCTGACCTGTTTTCGTGTAAACAACATGTTATATTTCTAATAATGTTGAATATTGCTAATTAGCTATACACTACGATACGACGTGATAATTCAGCTATACGGGTAAGATTAATTGCTGCTTAATTAAATGCACATACTAAAGCATAAAACGTACGACATTTAATTAGGAAAGTGGAACAGATTAGGGCGAATATATTTTGTCCCGGAAGCCTTCAATCCAATCTCGTCGGAAACTCCTATCACAAAGTGCCCGCAATGGGAAAATCGACAACCGCAAGTTCCCTTTTCGTTTATCTTCCCATATCAAGGTAACAATATACTCTAATTTCACTGTAATATCAGAATCAGCTTAAGAGGTATGTGTAATATAATTCTCTATCTTTTTTGCTGTACTTTATATGCGATATGACTGTTTTACAGAGCGTCGGACTTATGTAACATAACTATGCAATCAGATAGACATTGGTCTTTTTCAAATTCGCCATTGTATATAACTGTACAGAGAAGTTGAATACAGTTATGTGTTGCATTGAATACAGTGAAGTGCATCATGAATCCTTTAAAAATATGCTTCAAAACAACCACACCAATAATACAGTTGGCGCTCACACAACATAAAAAAAATGACCATCAAACGAAAGTTTTATCATTGTTTGCACATATGACTTCTGACGAGCTAAAATGTATTAAAAGTTTTCAGTAAATTGTTTATATACGTATCTGTTTATCATTATACATTATAGTTAAATATATTAGTTCATTCAACATACCAGTCATTTCCTATAGTTTCATCTAGTATTATTTTCAAGTAATGTTTAAAACACAAAATGTTTATCTTATTATTATTATTATTATTATTATTATTATTATTATTATTATTATTACAAAAGATACATGTAATAATAAAACTATGTTTCACATGTGTTGTGACACACTATAAACTCGGCTTTAATGATCAATAATGTTTACGCGACAGCTGTATTATTTACAACCTTCTGCCTTAAGATCTTTCGACGATTGTTGCACCACGATCATTATTGTTGTTTTATTGTTAGTTTTATGGGGTTTAAGGTCATTTTTAGAGCAAGTAAGGATATATATATGACGGCCAGTAAAACTGGTGGCAGAACAACTGCGGAAGGACCAGGAAGAATCACCCTAACACGATTATTAACAAGATATCGCACGTACCCACATTAACTTAGAACGAGACTGGAACACAGGCAGACAGTAAGGAGATGACAATTATCCATAACGGCAATCGCGTTAGACTATTCATCTACTCGGGACCTCGGAATTAGTTTCATTTGAATTAATATTAATGATCAAATTGATTACATATGTATAATTAAAAGGTTGACACAGTTAAACAAAGAAAGAAAGAAAAAAAACAGACGTAGAATCATTTCAGTCACTAAATAAAGTGTAGACGTAAATGTAGACTAAAATAGTTAAATAATAAAACAATAAAATGCAAAATACATCAATAAAGGAATGCACAAAAAGATACAAATATTCAAACTACGAAGCGTATAAATTTAGAGATTGATGTAAACGATAAAAAAGTAATGAATATATTACCAGTAAAGAATGCAAGAATATACTATCGAATATAAGAGCTTTCTAGTTTCATGAACACAATGAGACTTCATTTACCATATGAACAATGGTGAAATCAGAAAGGTAAACAAATATGCAAGGTGAAAATTATGAGCTTAACCAATGTTACCTTTAATGTGGCTTTCATTTCGTATAATGACTAGAGATGTAAAATAAAATACTTATATTTTCAGCACGTGTCCCGAAGGAGCGCACAATATAAACTTGCAAAATTGTTGGTAAACCCCAATCTCGCTTAGTTCTTGGAAGCCAATTAAACACAACTTTTTAGCCTGTGTTACGTACACAAGCGAAACGGTAGCTTTTAATATTACTGAAAAACCAGAGATATGCCATAATACAAGGGAGATAATAAAAATCTTAACCTTTTTGCATGTATCCAGTAACCACAAAAAACATGACCTTCAATATTGATGGAAAGCCACAATTTCTCTCAAATTAAATGGAGACACAATAACCACATTCATTATTTGCATGTTTCTCGTAGGCAAAACAACATAAAAGCTCTCGATATTGATGGCAAGAGGCCAATCTGCGCTAATATAGAATTATCGGACGTTCTAATTCAGTTAATATAGAAAACCAATAGAAACACCATGGTATTCAGTAACTTTTAATTTATGTATTTATAATGCCATATGCTGTGGGTAGCTCTTAATTCTGACATATAAGGATATTGAAACATTGGAGAAAATAAATCGATATTTCGCCCGTACTTTGACGTATTATGTATGCATTTCTTGAACTCTTTAACTAATATCAATTATCAGGGGTTATCGCAGTCTTCCCAAGCTTATTGGCCTAACACCACCAATAAAATACTTGTTCTTTATTCTCTTGCAAATTCAGTATGGCTTTGTCCAGTTTATGTTACAGTTTCTCATTCACCTCATAATATGCAATTTGCTGTACCGATATCAAAGTGTAGACATGAGAGTTTCCAATACGTACACATTGCAATAAAAGAACCCAATGCTCTCTATGTCGTTTCTAATTATCAGCAACAACTTTAAAATAAGTATAATATTTATCTGCTTGATCTTCATTTAGAAGTGGACACTAACTCAATACAAATGGTAACATTAACTCATAAACTTGTGTGAAAATTGGGTGAGTGTTTTGTTCCACTTGCCAGTTCTAATTATTGCCACTATATCGCTTTGTTTCTTTATTTTTCATTTGAAAACACAATCAAAAAATTGAATTTAAATTTCAAAAACAAACCTTCGTATCCCGGACGAGCACACAATATTGTATTACTAATCTATGCCTTTAACCTTAACCTAATTAAAAGACAGGACAGAAAACAAACAAGTTTTGTAACATTCTATAGAATATGTATTTCCCTAGAATATAAACGAGCGTACGGTATAGTGAATTAAATCATTAATAGTCAAACACGTTATATGACAAGCCAAACGCGGAAGTTCTAATTGATTTCAGGCGGTATTCCAAACAAATTCCAATATTGAATGTGCTGATAGTCTTGAATTTGCTAATGTGCCAATTGCCCGGAATCTGGAAAAACTATCAATAGTCTTATGATGTATCACAATAATACGATACAAAATGTCCTCGACTGAATTCATTATAATCCCCAGTCAATGTTGTAAATCAAGAATATTATTAAACATCTTGTAATTCCAGGGAATACTAATCTCAACAAAGAAATCCGTCATTTTTAAAAACTAAAAACAACAACAATATTCGTTCTCCTTAAGATATTAATGCAATAGTTAGTATTGTTTCAAGTAATGTGCACTGACATAAATAGATAAGCATATAATAGAACCAGGATGTAGGACAGTCGCCTCTCTAAAGCATTGAAAGGTGTCAAAAAAGTTCAGGAATGTCGAAGTCAAAAACTAATATCCACAATCAGAGAGAAGTATTCGTATTTACTTATATCAATAAAGATAGTCATATGGTAAATATCAGCTATGTATAATATTGCTTACAAATTGGATATCACTGGTTCGGTACTCCATTACCTTAGATACAAAATGTTGTACGTATCTACACATTGTTGGCTCATTTGGTTACTTGAGAGTAACATGCTGTCTATCACATTTTTTCCAAGCTAAATGTTTGCTTTTTCTTTGTGTGGAAAAACGAACAGAGCTTTCAGTCGAAATACATCAAGATGAACATCAGATTTTTTGAGTACATTCGATCCTCATTTTAACTGAACGAAGCTTTTGCATCTATTGTCAAGTACAACGTGGTAGGAAGCAGCAGTTTCAATTTAAATAATGATTTACTTTAACATGAATTATTATGTCGGTAATATGGTAGTAGATAGACGCATGTGCTTGCATGCGATGATGCATGTGTTCGTCTACAGTATACTTTGTTATAGAAAAGCATTTATCAGTGCAAATGATGATATAAATTGATATGTCAGACAAGGCATTATATTTATCAAAACAACATTCATCATGCAGATACACATTAGCAAATAATCCTCATCCAGTGACCTAATAGCAGGACGACAACAAATATGTGGTTTGGGTAGTAATTCCAGCCATTATTTCGTATTTTCTCATTTCAAAACCTTACGTTCACTAAGGATAGCGTTTTTTTAATGTCATGTCCTGTCGCAAGCAAATTCATTAATTCAAAATGTGCTGATTAACAGACACAATCCCAAACAAACGTTACTGAATGCAGGGAAAATGTGCCGATCCAAATGTGAACAAAGTTATTTGGGTCACCAAAATACCTTTAATTTCCTATGAAGCCCATGTCGAAAGAGATGCGTCCTCATCTATGCAGTATGAGAAGACGACAAAATGATACATAGGTAAAGATGAAGACAACATAATAAGAACCGATGCAAAACCGTCTGCGATTCGAAAATATATGATGATTAAATCATTCAAAAACAAGTATGCTGCACTGAAGTTATATCAAATGTTATTAAACAGAACTAGATGGTCAAACAGGATCATATTCTGTTAAAAATGGAGTCTGTGCCCATGGACTTTTGTCTGCAAGACAAATATTCATGGAATGGTTGAGAAATGCATCTCAGTACAAATCGACATTGTACTCTATCGGCACATGCTAGCAATTTCCAAACTATTATCGAAAGCGCGACAGTACGTGCAAACGTTTTATATTAAGTAGTTAACGATAATAAGTAGGTTCTGATTAGAAATACAGCCCAATATTTCATAGGACGATTAGAAATCATAGCGCCCTTGACCGGGATATGGATCAGAATCCATTTAACTTTCATCACTACGCCGTCTCAGCTGTTAAACATAATACGTTTCATCTCCATCACTACACAGACCCCAATGTAAATGACATTTTAGATGGTTAGATATTGAATTTTAAATTACAGGAAATAGTACTATCAAAACACACGGCCTTTTACATGTATGCCCAATTAAATCGGCACAACAACGCGAAGAACTTGAATATGTGGTATCCCTCGAGAACACCATGAACTTGAGCTTGCTTAATTGGACATTACCCGTGAAATCGATGTTCTGTGGTAAGTGACTGCTAAACATCAAAATGTACATTGAAGAATATGAACTGTATCAACCCCAACTTCCGCCACATTTACAGTGTGCAGAATAATGAACGAAGGAGTTGGAAAAGCAGAAGAAAGAGAATTGGCACCTTGGTCGGAACAAGCAAAATCTTTGCTGACATATTTCGTTTTCTAAATACATTGCCAAATGAATTTCAATACTGAAGAGAAAACATTGTCATGGATGTCAAGTCGATCAAGTATTGTACGATACTACAAATGTTTTATAATGAATCAACAAAATAATAAATCAGGCATGGATTCTAAATGAAGTTGCGAAAATACAAGAGGCACCGAGGTTTTCTTGCACCATCGGACAAAATCCTTCCCGCTTCTTTATCTCTCTCATTAAACTTTTAAATAAAAATTGAAAACGTCAAGTTTGAAGTATTGCTAATGATTACTTTTAAAGGTTATGATTCCAGAAAAACTGTTATCTGAACATTTCATCACCTCTACCGACGATATTCCTTCTAGGCACTATAGAATCCAGTGCAAGAAAAGACAAATTTTTATTTCTTTAATCAAAACATTAATTATGTTCTTGGGTATGTGATGGACACAGAAGACAGCCACCGACTAAAATACATTGGATTGCTGTATACTTTACACAGAAGACAGACGTCGATCAGAAATTTTTTTTACAACAAAGAATAATATTTTCAGTCGTATTGATGTTCCGACTGCAGTGTTCTTAAATCGTGTTGGTAAACGGTTGGCTAATTACAATAATGTGATATAATCATGTTGTGTAGACAACATGGCTGCCATCCTCTTCATCAACTATGCATTGGGCTACGTTTTGAACATTTCCTTTTTATTTGCACAATATTCCGCAGACGATGAAAATGTAGAACTAAAGAAGTCGGATAATTATTATAAATTATCTTAGGGGGTCCCTGCTTTGTTAGTTTTTGTTGTGGCGGGTGAGTGTTGTTCTTGTTGCTGTCTGTTTTTTATTGTCTCGACAACGTAGTTTGAATTGATGGCAAAATGTACCTGACTTATCACAGGTTTGAATGGGGCCTATTCAAGCATAGGTATTTTCAATTGCATTTTCTTGTTTTATTTTAAATTGTGTCATAATTTCTATATGTGAATAGCTAGAAACAATTTCCTTAAGGTCAAATTGCGTCATCCATTTTACATATAATGCAGGACCGTCCGAATCTAACATATATATATATATGTGTCAATTGTTGTTTCGCATTAATGTTGTCATTGATGTTACAAGTCAAGGGCAAGTATGAAATTTCATACGGTCAAATAGCGTCATCCATCCTATAAAGAATAGATAACTGTACTCTGGCATAGAACACACGTACACACGCTGCATATATTGATTCATGATTTAATTCAGATTGGTTTTTTAATTGTTATTCTATCAGACCCTGCTAGAGACCAAGAGTGCACTTTCACATAGATTTTTCTTTCTAATTTGTCTACATAAAATACCATAATAACGCCTGTTTGATGCGCTAAAATGATGAACGATTACATTTACCCGAAGCCCAGGACAAGCTCAAACACGGTTCGGCAAGCACAAGTTTTGCAATATAGCAATGGAAATGAGACATGCAGACATACGACAGACATAGTCTTGTTCAGTTCTTTTTGAGTTTCGTTTTGCAAGGTTTGTAATATGCGATCTGTTATAACAATCAGCATGTTTACATAACGATTCTACGTATATTTTATATATCAATTGCCAGCTGTTTCATTTATGTGTCGATCTTTTACTTCCTAGCACACACCGTCTAAACCTGTAACAGTTATCCGGAATGTACTAAGAATCAAGTCAGTAACAGGTTTCGTCAAAGATTAATTTTAAGCGTGTAAATTATGTGTTTGCTTACTGTCTTAAATAAACACACTACCATATCAAACAAAATAATTGAATGATCAAAACAGCAAGAGTGGTGCACAATTGAAATCGCTGGCGTTACATAAGCGCAACAACTCTCATAAATATAAAAAAGTTTACGACTTATCGACTGTAACGGAACCAAGTCAAATCATCTAAAGCGCATCTCAAACGTTCCATTTTTTAAAAAAAATATATCTTCATATTTTATTTCAAGGTTCCATTAGGAATAACTTGCCAGACGTTACCTGAACACAACCAGTACTTCTTAGTTATTGTAAATGTACCTTTAATTGCTTTAGTTTGTTTGTTTTAGAGTTTAACGCCATTTTTCAGCACACGATAGGCTTTACATGGCGGCCAGTATCATTGGTAGAGGAAGAACCCGGGAAAACCCCCGGAAAGAACCACCGACCCACGAGAAGCTATTGGCAAGCGTTCTCACATAACTACATTAGCCGAATCTTAGACTCGAACCCACGCAGACAGAGGTGAGACGGTAGTGATCCGTAACGGAAAGCTGTTTAGGCTACACGGCACTCGGGGCGCCTTATCTTTAATTCATCATCATCAGTCTCTTGACCTAGTGTGGTCGTTGAGGCACTGTGCTGCTGAACATCTGACCAGTTCCCTCCACTTGAGTCGATCATGTGCCAATGCCTGTGTCTCTGCAAAACTTTTCCTGGTCCATTCTGTGATGTTGTCACTTCACTTTTTTTCTCTGTCTACCTCTCCTTCTACCACCTTGGACACTACCCTGCAGTACTGTTGTGGATATACTGTTGACTCTAGTGACATGGCCATACCATTTTAGCTTTCTCTTTTTGACAATGGTGAGGAGGTTTTCATAATGGCCTACTTTGTGCTTGATGGTGTTGCGCACTTCTTCACATGTGATGTGGTCCATGTAAGAGATGCCAAGGATGGTTCTGTAGCATCTCATTTCAAGTGCCTGAATTCTTCGTTGTAATTCTGCTGTCAGGGTCAAGGCCTCACATGAATACAGAAAGACTGAGATGACTTGTGCTCTTAATAGTCTGATTTTAGTTTTCAGACAGATGTTCTTGTCTCTCCAGATGCGTCTTAGCTTTGACATAGCTGCCGTTGTTTGTGCTGCTTGTTACAAAATGTCTGCTCTTGATCCCTTTCCGTGATTATGGAAGCAAGATATTTGAATTGTCCCAGTTTCCAGTTCCTGTCCACTGACTTTATTCTTGATTGAGATTTGTTTGCCACTGTTAGTCATCAGCTTTGTCTTCTCGGCACTTATCCTCACGTCAAATCTGGAAGATGTTTCATCGAGGTTCTTCACTAAGATGGCAAGCTCATCTTCACTGCCTGCCAGCCCATCAATGTCGTTTGCAAAACGGAGGATGGTGATGTTACGCCCTCTAATGATGACTGTCCCACAGTGGTTTTGATGGGCTGGCAGGCAGTGAAGATGAGCTTCGCTCATGATGCGCTCTAAGTAGATGTTGCAAAGCGTGGGTGACAGGAGACAGCCTTGCCGTACTCCAACAGTAGTCTTGAACCAGTCCCCCACAGAACCTTGAGCAATTACTGCACTGGTAGCCTTGACGTACAGTTGCTTGATGGTGTTGGTCAAATTTTGACCCATGTTGTACTTCTTCATTGTGGCCCACAATGCTTCATACCACACTCTATCAAAAGCCTTTTTGAAATCTATGAACACATGATACATGTCTTGTTGATGTTGTGAGTACTTTTCACACAGAACCCTAAGATTGAAAATGTGTTATGTTGTGCTTCTTCCACTTCGGAACCCTGCCTGTTCTTCAGCGATTATTTCTTCTGCTTTTTGTGGGTTCAGTCTGATCAAGATGATCTTCAGCATCACCTTACTAGCATGGCTGATCAAACTGATAGTTCTGTAATTTTGGCAGAGCTGGAGATTGCCTGTTTTGGGGATTGTTATAACTAGTGACTGGGTCCATTGTGTTGGCCATTCGCCTGTCTGTCAGATCGTGTTGCAGATTTCTGTTAGTAGTTCTATCACTGATTCCCCACCATTCCTGATAAGATCAGCTGGGATGTTGTCTACTCCAGCTGCCTTTCCATTCTTCAGTGCTCTTATTGCTGACTCCACCTCTTCTTTAAGAATGGGGAAATTATCATTATTTGTGGAGTTTGAAACTTCAAGCACCTCTGGGTCTCCTGAGGACGGCTGGTTGTAGAGTTCTTTACAATATTCAATCCATCTTTCTGCAATGTCACTTGCTTCTGTGAGGCATTTTCGATTTTCATCTTGAATGGTACTGACTCTTGGTTACTTCTTTCTGGTGAGGTCTTTCACAATTTCGAATGCCTTTTTGCTGTTATTCTTTATCAGATTGCTCTCTATTTCTGTGCACTGTTGTCCAATCCAATCTTTTGCTTTCTTCAATTTTTTTCTAACATTCTTGTTTATTGATCGGTATTCCACTGCCCTTGTTGTGTGTCTGGTGTTTTTAGGTCTCTTGGGGCATCACACAGATTCAGAATCTCTTCTGTAACCTATGGTTTTTTCTTTGGGCGATAGAGGCTACTGATGTCCTTCTCAACTGTTGTCATGACTGTGTTGAAAGTGTCTGTCATCACCTTAACATCAACATCCATCACAAGACGTGGAGCAAATTTTCCTCCAATTGTGGCTTGGAATGACTTGCAGATGTTAGGGTCCTTTAGTTGTTCAAGGTTGAATTTGAGCCTGATTTTATATGGCTTGTAAATTTTCTTCAACCTCACTCGAAAGTTCATAATGACGAGGTCGTGATCACTTCCAACATCAGCACCTGGTAACGTTCTTGTTTTTTCTCTATTGATGCCAGATCGGTACCGCTTTTGAACCAGTATGTAGTCGACCTGATTATGATGGGTTCCATTTGGTGCATGCCATGTCCAGCACCGGGAAGCTTCATGTTGGCCCAGGGTGTTGGCTAGTACCAAGTTGTTGTAGCTTGCAAACTCGAGCAGCCGTCTCCCTCTTGCATTGGTAAGCTCATTGCAAGAAGGTCCACAATGATCATCCCAGTCTTTTGAAGCATCTTTGCCAACTTTGGCATTCCAGTCTCCTTGGATAATAAGGATGTCTTTTTTAATTACCATGTTTATTATAGAACTCCTCTATTTCTTCATTATCATGATCAGTAGTTGGAGCATAGACTTGGATAGTTGTGATGCTAAAGGGGCATGCTTTCAGACGAATGGAGATGATTCTGCTAGATATGGAGCGACATTCAAGAACAGATCCCTTGATGGCTTTGTTTACAAGGAAGCCTACTCCATTTATCGACTTGTCCAACTCTCCACTATAGTAAAATATATGCCCATCTTCTGTTTGGTGTTCTCCTAGGGCTTTCCATCTTACTTCACAGAGTCCCAGTATGTGCTATGTGTAGTGTTCCCTCTCACGTGTAAATTCTTGGAGTCTTCCAGTTTGCGCCAGAGTTCTAATGTTCCAGGTGGCAATGGCAACGTTGTCTCTCGCCCTGATTGTATGCAAAGTATCAGTAGCACACTTGTCACCTCCGTCCTGGTGGAAACCGGCAGGCGCGGTCCTTGTTGATCTGGGCGAAGACCGATCCGGTATGATAAGCCCATCCCTCTCAGACCAAGGAGTTGCCAGAAGAGGATTTAGTAATCGTCCAACTGCCTTAGGATCTCCACTCCGGATTTTCTTTTAGGGTTTACTCCCTTAACCTTTGACTAACCAAAGCCAACCTGCAAAGCAGCCCCTATGTACACAATATATGAATATTCTGGTGCTTTACAATATACATTTAGAGTTTAATGTCTGTCCTTGAATTTTAAATTACATCACCCTTGCTTGATCCTCTGAACACCCAAATTTTCAAACCCATGACAATTTTCTTTAATCTTCATACAATATGGATCACTTAGAATACTTGAGAAAAATATGCCTAAAACTTCTCGTTACATTTATTTTCTATTCCATTACAAATTTCAATAAAATAACTTACACATGATAATAAAAATTGTCAAACTGGAACAATCATATTTCTTCCAAGTGAGAACGTACACAAAGTAATGAAACCATATCAACCCCATTAATGAAAAAGGACATTAAAATATTTCTTATTAATATGGAAGGTTCAAACATAAATATTTAGTTTAATATGGTTTGTTTTAAAATAAAAATATTCATTTTCCATGTTCTGTTTTATAAATTTAATTTTGCTAATTAATTCTTCTAATGTTTAAAAAGGAGTACTTGGAGGGGGGCGAATCACCTAGCTTATTTTTCCCCAAGGGAGAAACATTCAGCTGGATGTATTCATTTCAGCGTGTCAGGAATCATATGTGAAATATCGGGGAAAAATCATGCGCACATTGTTTATGGACACAACGATTACATTAGTTATTCAGCAGCTTACATAGTTAGTCCAAGCTGATCAAAAAAGTAATTATGTACTTACATTTTAAGCAAAGCAAGATAATTTGAAACACGTTTTCGCAGGTAGAAGGAATTCCAAAAGGTAGGTGCTGATATGGTAAAATAACTTTTCAAAGGAATGGTATTCGACCAAGTAAGAATTTAAAGTTGTTAGTTGTTGATTGTCGATTATGCACAGTCTTTCAAGATAATATTTTTTAATTAGGTTAGGGAAATAACTTGACGCCAGATCGTTTAAAACTTTATATGTCATATTTCATTTAAAATAAAAACTACAATTTTGAATCGGTAGCTTTTGCTGAAGTAAAATTAAACATTTTGGAGTGAGTCGTAACATAAAGTTTGAGAATAGCCCCATGTTTTGTCCGTTCTGGATAACTTGCATTTGGATGGGGTTTTTTTCCTGATGATATCGCCGTAATCTTTCATTTATAGTATCTCTCACGTATATAAATATCCATTAACTGAATTTGTAGAAATTTGGGGATTAATTTTCAGCAAGTATTGCTTTTGACGACCATTGTATTGATGTGATTGGTCAGCGTATTGTAATGGAGAGTTAAACAATGTAGATATAGAGTCGTTTTAAGTTTAACCACTGGAGAAGTCTAAGCATCTTACAGATAGGAGTTAGTCAAGGTTGGTAGGTAGGCTTTTGTATTGTTTGCTTATCACTGATTTATTGTTACAGTTATTATTATTTTTCCTGTTTTGTTGACGCCAAAGAGTAATATTGTCGACGTCGATTCGAAGTTTATTTTCATGGAGTCATGATATTTTGAAATGAATGCAGTGAAGTGTCGTCAGTATAAATATCTATGTTAGAGTGAACAGTATACGAGGCTAAGTCACTGAAATCCCTTATAAAAAGAAGAGACCCTAATCAAATCTTAAGGAGCATCACATGAGACATATCCTTAATTGGAGGTGTACTTTACTGTGCAAAAAATCTGGGCTCTTTTGTTGAGATACGAAGTGAACCACATACCTGAGTTTGAAGAAAACTTGTAGGTGGATATTTTATTTAAAAATAGTACCTTTATTGTTTAATTTTATTGTTGCCGTTTATACATTTATTATTCATCAATGATGAACTGAAGCATTAAAGTCAGTATATGTATTTGTCACAAAATAATTTGCTCAAGAAGGATGGGGCAAAACTTGATTCAGATGGGGTCCGAGTGTGTGCAACGCTTATAGGCTACATCAGTTTTACAGCACATGCAAATTCAAAGGGGTGCGTTGGCACATACTCGCAAGCATACCCACCCCCTAAACAAATATAAAATATTACGTCCCTGAATCCATTATAACTAGTGGCAGACGAACCAATAAAAACCAAGTTAGGAACCACCGTAACTTAAGAAGCTATTGGCAAGCTTTCTTACTTACCCACATTAGCCGAGCCCGAGACTCAAACCCGGAAGACAGTGCTAAGATGACAGTTATTTGTAACGGTGATCGCTTTAGACCACTCAGCCACTAGGAGCCCCAAAATTATTATCATTCCAACTGATATTAATAATTCAATCAATTGACAAGGTAGTATATAGTTAAATGGTGTGCACAGTTAAACAAACAAATAAACAGATGCAGGTATTATTCAATCGGTAAATGAAGTGACTTACAAATAGTTTGAAATAATATAGAAATCAAACAATAGAACACAAATTTTAACAAATGTATAAAATGAGGCAAGTATACGAACTAAGAAACCTGTACATTTAGGGAACGAGAAAAGAGGGTAAATGAACGATCAGTACACGAATATAAGATTATATAATCAACTAGAAAAGCTTTCTCGTTGTACGAACGCAATGTGACTTCATTTATCAAAAAGACCATGGTGACATCAGAAAGGTAAACATAGCTGCAAGGTGTAGAGCTTTCTCGTTCTACGAACACATTCTTACGTCATTTGCCAAATGGACCATGGTGAAATCAGAAAGGTAAACATAGCTGCAAGGTGTATATTATGAGAATAAACTATGTTACTTTTAATTGGGCTTTTATTTCGTGTTATGATTAGAGATTTACAATAAGAAACTGATGTTTTCAGTATGCGTCCCGAAGGCACATACAATATAAATCTGCAACACTGTTGGCAAAGCCACATATCTACCCGTATTCTTGAAAGCCAATTAAATACTTACCCAATAAGCCCGTGTTACGCAAACACATCGCACACACGATAAAATCTTTATTGCTGCCAAGCAACGTATATCCCCTAATTAAAGAAATATACTAAAACTCTTATCCTTTAGCACGTGCCCAGTAACCACATACAACATAAGCTTTCAAAATTGCTGGCGAGCCATAAATCTCCACACATTAAAGGGAGAGAATTAAACACATATCGTGTTAAGCATGTCTCGTAGGCACAGCAACTTCAATGCTTTCAATGTTGCTGGCAATGACACATCTACCCTAATTAAATGATTACTAAACTTACGATACTAATTCAGTTTCCATAGTAACACCATACTATTAAGAACTATGTGACTTGAAATGTCTAAGTGTTTATGATAAAACTTATATTTAGTACAGGTGCATCATGGATGACAGCTTTTGTAAAGAGAAAAGGATATGAGCCGCGCACTTCCTGAGTCTTCATGTGTTTGAAACATGTTCTTAAAATTCCTTACCAAATACTCCGCCGCAGCTTCAGTAAGAAGTGTTACAAATGCAAGATTATCAAAGGACTGAAATTCACAGCTCTCAAAATATATTTTCCCTCCTAAAATCTATCTTTTATTATCAACCAATCGTTGTGAGCCATCCCATATATGTTTTTCATTGTTTCAAACTCCGGTGTCCTAGTAGTTAGTTCGTCCACCTCTGATGTGAAAGGTTGCGGGTTCAATCCCCGGGCGAGTCATGCAAAAGACTTATAAAAATGGTACTTGTACTCGCTTGGCGCACGGCATTAAGAGGTAAGTGTTAGGACTGGGCGGCCTGGTGTCTAAACAATGTGAGTGTGGTATCATGCTACATGTCAGAGTCATGATGCCCCAGTCCTAGAAATCAATATAAGCTCCCTCACTGTTGACATCGTAGCGATATGACTGAACAATTGTTAAAGCTACGTTAAAGGTAGAAATCAAACACACACACGCATACAACATTTTATCGTCACCCATTTTGACATTGGATCCCATTTTTGCGATAACAATAGTATCGTGTGTCGTAATAGATATCAAAATAAGTTTTTTAATAAGCTACTGGATCATATTGTATTATGTTTTATTTTGTATACATTGTAATAAAGACAGCAACAAAATATACATATACATCTTTGTCAACTCGACGATGTAATAATAAATAAACGTAAATCAAAACCTTTACTCGGCGATTCATTCGGGAACCTTGTTTATTACTGAAGGACTCTGATCAGGCAGTTTAATTGTTTTTATTTTATTTTAGAGAATTACAATAGCAAAGTAGGTCACATGTTTTATATCGATAAGAATATTGACGCAAGAGCCGAATAAGAAAAATACCGTTGTATGTTACGTGAGTGTCGTTGTACATGAATGTTGAAAACTTTGGAATTAAATCTCGTAATACGAGTAATTATATATAGCGCTGAGGATGGGTTGAAAATGTCAAAATTTTGTCACATCTCCCCATTACTATGACTGGCCTTCCGGATATGTAGAGAGGAGCTTCAGGCGCCCGTTCTCGCCTACCCTTATATTAGTAAATCTGTACTGTTAGTAGTCACCAGTTTTATATTGTATAGTTTTTTAATGCATATCAATCACATATGGAACTCCTTTCCTGTTCTAATCTGAACCTTTCTTTTATTTGTAGAGGGTTCTCTCACCTATTGACCTTCGCAGACCATTTGGGGAGGCCCTCTTGCAATATTGTGTTATGTTTGTGTGTGCTATAAATTGAATAGTTGCTATTTATTTTGAGATATTTTGTTAAAAATATATTTGTATTTATATAGTGTTGGTATATTATTTTGTATGATTTGGATCTGGTTGTTTTGGGGGGTATTTTTTGTTGTTGCTTTGTTGGGGGTGGGGTGGTGGTGTTGTTATTTAAACGAAATTTCCAAATTCTTCTTCCAGACATTCCTCATGGTCTTCATAATGTAGTCTTCTATAATTTTTTCAGCTTCTTCTCTTCCTTTCCTTCTTTATTTCTTTCTTCTTATTGCCCTTCTTTAATCAAATATTTGACCCTCTGTCATATATCCTTGAGGTGTTTCATCTGATTTCATAGGTTCTGTTTTAATTTCTATATCTTCGTGCCATTGCTTCGTCTCTAAGCCTTCATTATGTTTTCGTTGTTGTTTTCCTACTTTATGATGCTTGTCCTTCTGACTGTGTTAAATTTCCTCTCGCCTGTTGTTCTTGTGGTTCCTGTATCTCTGAAGGTCGTTTTTGATGTTGTTGCTGCTGCTGCGTTTCCAGATTATGTGGTCGTTTCTAAACTTCCTTCAGTGCTTTTTTCTGACATTTTTGCGGCGTATGTTCCGTCTCTCCGCACCTGTTGCACTTTCTATGGTATATGTACCCTTTATACCATGCTTGGGTCAGGAATCCATGCATGCACAATGTCACTTTTATACTTCTTTGGTATGGTCTTTTCCACTGCAAGTCTTACATTTCCTACTTTGATATAAAATTTTCCCTCAAAGCATTCGAATGTGTCTTGTTAAGGGTATCTCCATTGGGATATCAGACAGATGTAACTCACTTGTCTGTTTGATTTTTTCATTTAAAAATATTTGGTTTAGGTTCCGGTATCATTTCCAATACTGTTTCTCCATGAATTTGTATTTCGCCTTATTGTAAAGCTGGCGAGTTGCCTCGTGGTCGTATTAGGTAGCCCTTATACCCATGTCTGTTTATGGAACAGATTTGCTGTTGTATGTCTGGGTATATGATTTTAAAGGCTATCAGCATCATATATACACTTGGCACATTTTCCCTATGTATCCATTGCATCTCAGAAAATTGTGTTCATTCCTAGTAATTACATTCGAGATATGATCCTTCCTCTGTCTACTCTCCTAATCTTAACATATCTCTGTAAATCCTTTGTTGCCTTTCTTGCCGCGGCCATTCTTTCTAGATTCTGTTTTCCTCGCTCCTTCTTGAGCAGTGTTCACTTTTGTAGTTTCTAATTATTTATTATCCTCTTTCTTTCACTGCATGTTGTACACTGGTGTTTATTTCACCTTTGATTCTATGTTTCTACTGCAAAAATGACAACTTACATTGACTTCCTTGCTGTTTCGTACGTGCCATTGTGATTATAAACGCTGATATAAACAACAATATATATAATATATAAACAACAATTATTAAAATAATATCATCTGAACGTGCTTGTTAACACATGGCTTTTGATTAGATCAGCAATGAACTAGTTTACCAGAGGCACTGTTTTAGATATCGGGTGTTAACAAAAGCTAATTGTGTAGCTAATTGTTGCTCTTGTTAGCTATACCTTTATAAAATCCACGTCCTTTCGTGAGTATAATATACACTTGTGACACCTAATAATGCCAACTCACCTATTTCGATCGCATGAATGAATTTAGCCATGCCCCCTTTACAACTCTACTCGACTGTAACTGGTCATACTGACCGGATTTTATTTTGTATGGAGATAGTGTATCTGCTCTAACCGTTTAACAAAATGAAAGTTTCTGAAATTTTACTCCATTGTTAAACCTTCCAACTTGGTGTAGAAACCATCTTAATTAGAAATCAGACACTACACGGAACAATGTTGTGTGCAATTTGTATTAACAATCTACATACCCTATACTCACTTCCGTTCAAAGTGAACTACCCGATCCTGTACCTGGCTTATTTATTTTGAAAGGCTTTCTGATTGGTCGGAATTTACCTTTCGAATGCGATTGTATGTGGTACATTTCCAACAAACAAGCTTGAGTGTCGCTCTGATTAAAATCAAATGGTGTACAGCTTTGAATGAATACCCATGAGAAGTCAACGTTGAGGATCTCGTCATAAATTGTGGATTGCGTTCTTAGAATCTATCATTTTAAGTTATGACTTTGTTGCTTCCAAATGGAGTTTTAAAGTTATATCTCAAAGAGGCCGATTACCAGACATACTAGCACGTGCCTGTGACTTGCAAACGGATTTGAAACCCTGGTATTTGACCCAAGTATGGTAAGTAGACCGTCATTCTTGGAACATCTTTCTTATTAAACAGCATTTTTAGTAAAGAAACAAAAATCACTCGATTCAAATCAGTTTCATTCTCGTTAACAAAATGCAAGATCAGTTCATGGTGTTGTGCTCATTTCTATCAGATTATATTGAATGAATAATCCAGTGTATTTATTTCATGACTGATATAGTTAAATCTTTTACATACACATAATATTCTACGTGGAATCGGACCATGTGTGTTATTTTCCAGATCATTATTGCTACTTTCCGACTTGGACTTAGGAACATTTAGAGTTGATTACAATCGACTAATGCTTGCACGCGCAATTTGACAGAATTAAAAAAAAACTATTTCATTATAATAATATATCTCACAATTATCTTGCTCCGTGAAAGAACAAACAAAAGTATATCGATACAGACACTACTCTTACCATCATCAACACACTGATAGAGACAGAAAGAATCGAACCAGAAACTCGGTATCACCAAATCTTGAAGGGTGTAATGCCGTAAAAAGTCGGAAAAATCGAAATGGAGTTGTCAAACTCAGAACATTGTCTGCATAGTCGATATGTACTTTAAATCATGCAAACTGAAATTAAAATAACATAAGAGTTGCAGAACTCCAAGACTGCGACTTTATCAGCAAAATATTTTTTTTTTAAATCACCAGAAAGAGTCCAATTTACCGACAAGTATTGGATTTTACTACATTTAACAGAAATCATCGAAATGACGTTATCTCGGATTATGTCAGAATTACCAATTCAGCTACGAAATAAGCTAGATGAAGAATTTGTATTTTATTTAATTTTATCGAAGGTTACATTGCCAAAAACATGTTATGCTTATTAGAAACTTGTTTACTGCCAAGGTGGAGGCTGCCCCACGAGTTGAAATCACGCGTCATAAAGGTAAATCACTATTATTCTTGTCGCACCTGTGGCTTTATGTGGGCGCAGGACACGTGCTATCTTGTCGTCTACAATAATATTTTTTGCCATCAGCTCATCATGAGGGCACGTAATAATAAGTCTTAAATTCGAAAATGAACCATTACATAGAGCAATATCAATGAAGCGGCACTGTTGGTGTTCATTTCCTTTGTTCCTTTAGCTACCAATATAGTGCTCAGCGGAATCCATTGTATGCATATTTAGTAGTCATTTTTTGGCGTGCTAGACAGACTGGTGTACTGAATACTCTATATTCCTGAACGTGACTCAGTTATTTACGATTCTTTGTCGTCAATAATTTTCAGCACCTCCTTCTCCGCTCGGTTTGATATTTCTTACTGTAGTGCTCCTGTATGACTTTGATAAATTCAATCTTTCTTCAGTTTGCTTATTTTAATGCAGTTTCCCTTCGCTCAGAGGCTGCCTTTTTCTTTTTATTTGTCTTGTTTTCTTTTTTTAAATGGGAGGGGTGGTTTTGTTTAATGTTTTCGTCTCTGGACCAAAATGAGTCATTTCTAAATAGGCACTGCCATGATAGGTAATACAAGTACGCAGTTACTTAGAGCTTTTACGGCGTTTGCACTTGATTTCTAATTCCTATATTTCTTCTACATTCTTAATCAAATGAAACATGAAATTAACCATTTGTTTTGGCAGAAGTGTCTCGTACGTCGCTGCTCAATGGGTATGTACCTCTGTACATGCTGTAATATAACTGTATGTCAGTGTTACACGATGAAAGTTAAAAACAACTTTTGCCATTCAAACATAAATCAGTTTCCCCAGCTGTAGTAAATAATACAATACCATAGGCTTGTCAAAATATTTTCATTTAGCCCGTCGTGTCCTCTGTGTATACTGGTACTTAGTGTAATCAAACTATTTGGCCCCTATTAGGGCGATACAAAAGTGCTTATGCCACTATGATCTCGAAATACATACATACATACATACATACATACATACATACATACATACATACATACATACATACATGCATGCATGCATGCATGCATGCATGCATGCATGCATGCATGCATACATACATACATACATACATACATACATACATACATACATACATACATACATACATACATACATACATACATACATACATACATACTGCTTCAGTGTCTGATTTATTACGTTTGATGTGTATCCCAAGTACTGAAATTAACAACACCGAAGATAAGGGTAAAGTTTCAACTATTGTCTAGTAAAACTATCAGATAGTAACGACAAACTCTATATGAGCTTTGTAATCAAATGATTTTTTTATATACTGAAACGTACAATCTTTTCCACAAAAATTTTTCATGTGGACGATACAAACCCGTTTAAACTATTTCAAAAGAAAACACGTAAATGGATATACCTGTATGGTAGTGAACAGGGTGTGTCTATACTGGTCACGGATAATTTGTTTTATATAGTTTTGGTTGTTGTTGCATTGACTTAAACGCAATTTCTCATATCGATTATACGTGGCGGCTGGTATAATTAATGGGAAAAAGACATGGTTGTGTGATTGTGATTCAGATTTATAACGTAGCTTTATCTCCCCCTCCCCCAATTTGCTTTTTAAAAAAAAAATCAGTCATATCGCTACGATGTATGCAGTGTGACAGTTTATAGTGATGTCGTCTAGGACTGGGCTATCATGCCGCAGACATATAACAAGATATCCCACCCAATAACATTATCCTGACTCCGAGCCCACTAGTCTAACAAAAACGTCTTAATGCTGAGCGCCAAGCGAGACAGCAGTTAGTACCATTTTTGTACGTCTTTGGTATAACTCGGCCATTTATAGAAAAGAGGCATCTAAACCACTTGGTCAGAGGTGAGAATGCTTTAGAATGCTCATCTTCTTTCAACCACACTCCGGAACCTATGAATGTGTTGTATACTTTGACGAAGGCTGTTTAATGACTTATTTTAACACTCTCTCTCTCTCTCTGTACAAAGAACGCGATATGAAACTAATATTGCAACAGATTTAATACAGAAACTATAGTTTTAGTCTTTTAGGAAATGTTTGTATTATATGTTATAATAGAGACAGACAGATGATAGTTGTAGTCAGTTCTACTTAGTGATTAGATTGTGTCTGGTGTTTTACCATCTAGTGTCCTTTTGCAAGTCTATATAGCATTGATCAATGGGGCATGGCCAAACTAACACACTTTTGGGTTAAAAGCGTTCATTCTATCTTCTTTAGCCTTTCTCCTCCTATCTAGCCAGTGGGTTAGATGTAATCGAATAGGCCAAACATGCTGCCTTCGTGACTAATCCGGTGACCTAGTGGTTAGAGCGGGAGGTCCGTGTCTATGCAGAAGCGCGTGACAGGTTTTAATTTGAGTACATCTCAATTTTATTAAAATCAGATCACTCTCACACGCGGGGATTTAACAACGACAGCTTATGGGTCACGTTCTGGTGACTTGTGAATTAGCCAATGACAATATAGCTTTCAGAAATCTGAAAGTGAATCAAATCGTTCAGCACACATTGATGCTATTCAGCCATAGTGCTCCGTCTCGCCCACCCCCTCCCGCCCTTAACACGAATATACAAGACTTGATCTGACTGGCTGATAAAATTAGCGATTATGGTAATAACATAGGTCACCAGAACTTGACACTAAACGGTCGTTGTCAGATTTTCGTGTAGATAGACCCTGTTCAACCTACATTATCAGAAGGAATCTAGTGCTGTAAATGTAAGACCCCCATGGGAATTTTCGCTTCGATTGAAGGTAGTTTAAATTATGTATTCATCAAACCTTTGAGATAAAAGATTGTGTATCGAAGACATATGAATATCGGCTCATGAGTTATATTTAACTGGGTATTGTATTTTCTTCATGCACCTCACCCAGTCATGAGGCGTTTGAATTTAGCAGCAGCGCTTGACAAACGTATTAAAAAGCGATATTATTCTGATAATCTGCTGACCTAGGTACGTTAGGTAATATTTTAAACTGAAAATTCTTCCAAATACGTATGTTATAAAGACTTCAATTTGAATCAAGTATCAAGCTTACATTTATATGCATCGCATCTCTTCCCTTGACGTTGGTCGTTGGTCTGAGATCGGATTGTAATCAGATTGACCACACAATGTGGCTGAGATACATCTCAGCGTGGCATAATTTATGTACATAACATAGCTTGGAACTACCCTTATTCATCTTGTCATGTGTTATTGTAAGTGGTAAGACCCGATCCTATACCTGCTGAACATTATATTACAGTTACTCACATATAATAGGCAATTTTTAGTTGCGACAGAAACTAATTCCGCTGAGAGTGAATATTTAAGTCCTAGCTGTGAATAATGCTCATAAATGTTGAGCTTTACCCCATTATTGTCATCGACAGATATGACCTAGTCCCAGACAAAAGAGTTTCACTTGACCGAGCAAGAGTTTCACTTCTAATGGACGTCAGGCCAAGGGCTGCCCTTAACCGTATTTATTGCAACAGATACTCGATATTGCTATCGGACTATGGGATTGGCGCGCGAGCGCGTGTGCGTGTGTGTGTGATTTGGATTTTTAAAGAGGCATTTAACAATTGTTCAGTTATATAGCTAATTTTTCTGCAGTGTGGCACAGTCTATAGTAATGTCAGACATTTAGCTTGTCCCACCCACGTTGGCAAACGTATTAAAAAGCCATATTATCCAGACACAAGCCAACCAGTCCTAACACTAGCCACTTAATGCTTGGCGCCAGGCAAGACAGCTGTTAGAACTATTTTTATGTCTTTCGCATGACTCGGCCTGGGATTGAACCCACGACCTCCCGCATTCGAGGCGGAGGCTCTAACCACTAGTCCACCAAACCTTTGGCTGTACAATTCGCTTATCCATATGGCGACACTTAACACTGATATTACTGTCAGGCTTTGGGATTTGTTTATCCATATATTCCGCGACACTTAATACTGATACTACTGTCAGGCTATGGGATTCGTTTATCCATATATACCGTGATACTTAATACTGATATTACTGTCAGGCTATGGGATTTGTTTATCCATATATTCCGCGACACTTACTCTCAAATTAGTCTGTTATCTGAAAACATCACGTTTAACTAAACTTATACGTTTTCCAATAGAAGATAATTCTTATGATGGTGTACATACATTTTAGTCGATTTGATTATAGGGACTGGATAGAATATGATCGCAATCGTACTAATGGTGTTTGATCTGAGATTATTTTACATGTACAGCATATTCAAGGTCGGGATGATGGCAGTTTTCCACGCCCGTCTACTGATGCCCGACTCGATTACATTTCTTGAGATGTTTCAGTACATTTCCACTTCTTTAACATTGTGAAGACATGTACAACATAAATATTATATATAAATGTAAAATAACCTTAATCGGAAGGAAAGTGATTTAAATAAAGTTGGTCATCAATAAGTAACGGTCTATAATAAATAAACGATAGTGTTTGTTCATAATATAATCATTTTGCTTATGCGTCACATAGTATTGTAATAGTTTTAATATTAAACAATCCTATATTCAAATATAAACAAGAAAATCTCCCAAAAGTATTGTTGTCGTGCCTCTTCTTCATTCATCGTACATAACATAATGGCCGTTTATGTTCCATACTGCTCGTCGGCCTGATCACCATCGACTAGTCACATAAATGTCTCTCTTTAATATTGGGTATAAATATAATTATAAATAACATTTATTTATTATAGGTGATTCATCGGATATGGTGGCTGAAGTGGTTAAAATGTCCCCCTCAGATGCGAGAGGTCGCGGGTTCGAACCGCGGCCGAGTCGTAACGAATATTTAAAACATGGTACTTGCAACTGCCACGCTTAGCGCTCAGGGGTAAGAAGTTAGTGTTAGAACTGGTGTCAGGATAATGTGACTTGGTAAGTCCTGGTGCTACCTATCTACGCATCATGTCCCAGTGCCAGACATGAATACACGCTGCAAACAAAGTAACGATAAGATTGAAGAGTTAATATAGCTACGTTAAAAATCCAAATCACACGCACGCACATTATCGCTGACTATATTTCCACCATCAGTAACCGTTCTCACTGAATCTGATAACATATTGGTTCTTTGTCTAGTGTTGACACATTTCAGACTACAGTGTTTCCAAATCATGGGCGTGTCTTGTTTTCTTTATTTAAGTCATAGCACATGTTTTGCAAATAATCATATTAAATAACTACATAAAATTTAATGTAAATGAGAACAAAAAAGAACGTTAAATTGTGTAAGGAGTTTTTAATTTGTTTTATTTAATTTCGGGTGGGGGTTGGGGAGGCAGCTTTAGCGTATTATTGTTATAGCATGATGCCGGTGCATTGGAGATGATTTCATATCCTAGGGATTCAATTGAACAGCCGACACGAGCATCGAACAAACAATCAATGATTTACGAGCCTAGAATAGATAAAAGGGTATGATGCAAAAAAGAAGTTAATTTATTTAGAGGCCTATTACAGAAAACGCAGTTGGAGTGTTGCATGTAACACTACAAAAAATGAACTGACAAGCAGGCGACTCAACTGATAAAATTCAAAATTAGTATTTGGACATGGAACTTGCAAAGAAATCTTTGTATACATGTACTTCGATAGAAAACAAAATTCTTAATGATACTTGAAATGGAACCTTCAACACCGACAATTTGATCCAACATGTGAAATTATTTTTTGGACATGCCTCACTCAAAAATCAACCTACACTATCCATCTCGAAGACTTCCACACTTTTACATAACGTTGGCCTGTCCTTTCTATTTGCCTTAAGCCCAACATAACCTTATTCTGACCCTGCACTGCCGTATAACTTGAAAGTTGACATATCAGAACTCCATATAGAATATGGACTTCGAAGCCACAAATAAAATGGAAACACTGGAGATCTGAAATGACACTTTATATGCCAATAATTTGACTCAGCATGTGAAATTGGAATTGTCGACATAAGACGTTGAACTTTCGACTTCTAGTTTCTCTGGACAAGCCTTTATACTCTGTGGCGCCTCTTTGTTCGTGACAGGGTTGAATGGCAGGCTTAACAGAACAGTCAGCATTCAATATGATGATATGAAAGAAAGAGGATACAGAAGAGGTTAATATTCGTGTCGAAGAAAACATTGTTTATTTACCTGTTGAAACTTGGTGATTAAGTATGTTTGTATTACACATCTAGATCTTAAATATGGAATTATATATGTGTAATCTTTATTTATATTAATCTTTATTATATTGTATTCCTACATATATTCGGATATTATCCACTAATCCGTACATTACATTAAAAAGAAAGGTTCATACCTGTGTGTGCGTGTATGTGTGTGTGTGTGTGTGTGTGTGTACAAGAGCTGCGTTTTTTTTGATCACCTTATTATCGTTCTGAGCTGTTGTGAACTAAAAATATTTTTTGAAACGTGACACAAGAAATTTTGTTCTCGATATTTCAATAGAAGTCCTTCACTACATGTAACTTCTGACGCATGTACGTGTGACGTGACTTTTGAGCAAGCTGGAATGTGTACTCTCGGCTGAAATGGATAGTTCTTTGATACTACAGATTTGTCGTTTTAAACACGCTATATCCTAACAATACACTATATTCTAGCAGTGCATTTACTTTTACAATATTTTTTAAACAGGCATCTAAAACGCAGATAATATTGGAAGTTTTGTCATAATATTACATTATAAAGGAATTATAGAACGGGAAAACCATTATATATATATATATATATATATATATATATATATATATATATATATATATATATATATATATATATATATATATATATATATATATATATATATATATATATATATATATATATATATATATATATATATTATGAATAAATAGAGATAAACAGTATATTTTTACTTTTAATATGTATGATGCAAATTAATTAATGTATATAAATATATATTTTTTAAAAAAAATTATATATATTACATTAATGAAGGTCGTAAAGTGCTTTGGAATTTAGACCTTTTGGATATACTGTATTAAGACGGTGAATCCAGTAGGTACACATATTTACCAATAGAGATACAAGTATCTTGAAGATCCAGTTTAATATCTTTCTATGTACTAAATATTATATATATATATATATATATATATATATATATATATATATATATATATATATATATATATATATATATATATCCATGTCCATGTTATTTATTAAAGAATAAGAAAAGTAGGTTACAAATGTAAAAAAGTAAGCTATGACGTCATATTGTTTATGTCGTATTGTTTACTCAGAAACATGATATATTTAATGACGTAAGCAATCATAACAAATTCAGTTTGAATTCAGTTTGATAAAGCATTAAAGCGAAACCGGTCACAACATTAATACGTGTTGGTGTTGTTTATTTTATATATATATATATATATATATATATATATATATATATATATATATATATATATATATATATATATATATATATATATATATATATATATATATATTTATATACATATATATATATATATATATATGCATATATATATATATATATATATATATATATGCATATATATATATATATATATATTCATATATACATACATATATATATACATATATACATATATACATACATATATATATATATATATATATATATATATATATATATATATATATATATATATATATATATATATATATATATATATATATATATATATATATATATATATATATATATATTAAGCACCGTATACAAAGTCGTTATGGTATTTGATGGATGAGTATGCTATTTTAACGTATACCAGTCGACAAAAGTGAAAGGTCTGGGTATTCCGTTTAATAGGCCTTGTAGAGGTTGACTAATAAATACTGTTTTAGATTCTATAACACGCATCTCTAGTTTCCATTTGTAGGAGCCCACTTTACCGCCCGCAGAATATGTCGCTTAAGCCCATCTGCATTTTGCAACAGGCGACAAATGTTGGCAAGAGCAGGAGTGGTAGTGGTTCAGTGGTATATGATATTGTTCCACTTCCCTTGTTTGATGATGTTGTTGTTGTAGGGTTTAACGCTATTTACAACACAATATAGGCTATACATGGCGGCATGGTCAATGGTGACGGGAGCACCCGGAAAAACCAAGAACGAATCAGATCCACGAGGAGCATCAGGCAAGGTGTTTACGTACCCACATTTGGCTGAGCTTGAGACTCGAGCCAACCTGAGAGGTGAGAGGAGAGCGCCACTTGTCCCCCTCCCCTTCCTTTTTTGAAATAACATACCCCTGTTGCTGCCTCGTAAAAGCATGATCAAACGAACCAACCATTAGTATACGCATGCTTAATTTTTTTAGATGCATCCATTTACGAGTTTCGTATCATCTCTTTTGTTCAACGAATGACTTTTCGATTTGAATACAACAACAATTACGTGTATTGTATCTTAATGACACAGCTTTGAGTAACTCGTACGGACTGTGGAAATGCTAAATTTGCGCCTATTAATCTGGATTTAGAAATCATCCTAAACGAACAATCAATACAATGCTGACCTATAATGGTAAATGCAGTCTAAACTCCATGTTCTGACTTTGGAGCAAGAAATTAATCTCGAGTGTATTACATCCTAATGTTTACTGCGCCAAATGTTAACGTGAACCTCTTTGTACTTCGTACTTTCGCTGACCCGTTTACACGTGTCAACGGGCAATACGGTTGTGTATTAAACGTCAATAGTTTCATACTGCACCTAACAAGGTATGTGGACACATGTCCGCGAATAGAATAATCTCTATTAAATGTCCTACATTTTGTTTTTAAGGAACCTACCTTGAGTCTTTTGATTTCCTTGTTTAAAATTGCGCCTAAAACGCAGACTGTTCTTGAAGTTTTCCGTCATATGACATTACATGGAGAAAGGAATTACGGAATCGGAAATTCTAAATAAAATTTATACGAAAGAAATAATTCACCAGTGTATAACATGTCATGGCAACTGAGGTGGTTGGGGTGGGGCGTAATCGTGGCTACTAGCCCTTGCCTACAAATCGGGATATTTAAAACCAAGGCGTATGATATATATACCCTTATCTCCCGCTTATCAACCGAAACAAAATCTAAAAGTAACGAAAAATGCGTGTTATCAATGGCAACAGTTGCCTATTTATGCGCATACTTAAATGAAACCTTTGTATACAGTACTGTTTGATTG